>JABAYD010019005.1:0-10146 GCA_014822095.1 Diplotaxis tenuifolia
CATGTGTGCGAACTGATTCTGTGGGCCACGAAGAGCGAAGAATGATCCAATGATAAATCCACATCCAAGGGTGAAACAAATAGCGAACTTCTGGGGCATAAGGACCATGACTGGAAGAAACATGGTGAAGGCAATGAAGATGAAGAAGACACCACTAGCGAGAAGTAAACCGAAATACATGAGCGATTTCCCTGAAGGCATACTGCTTGTTGCTGACGACAAGCTCCCCGGAATATCTCTAACTCCCTTTGAAACCCTGTTAACAAGTTTTGCAAAATCAAACAAAAAAAAAGAATTACAATTTATGTAAAACCTGCACTTACAGATTTACAGATAATAATAGACTCGCTGGAGGGATGAATAATATGTTCTATGTAATCTAATGAACACACAGTTCCAAAACCTTCTTATTCAAAGCTAAACACAATCCTTCATCAAACAAATACATCAAGCTAAAGGTCTAAATCTGAATGAAAATCCTCCATAAGAGATCTGTTCATGTTGAAAACTCACAACTACAACCAAATTGCTTTGATGCCACCAGATAGTGATGAATGAACACAAAACTACACAACTGGATCATCCCTGAGATCGCATACAAATTTACAGATCACACCTATTCACTTAACTATAACTATAAGATCCATTGCTATGCAATCCTCAAAAACGAATCGTAAGTTTCAATTACTCAGATTCTCTCACTAACACACACTTCTAACTAACTACCACCAAAAATCCCTCAAAGCTTTGAGATCGATGAACTTACACGCTGAAGGTACCCGAAACGGTGTCGTTGGCAGATCTAACGGCGGATTCGATATCGAAACCGAAGCTTCCGCCGCCTTCTTCGACATCTCTAGAGGCTGCGTATGAATTCCAATCGGCGAGCAGAGACGAACCCGATTGATTCTGCTGCTGCTGATCTCCGCTGCTCATCGAAAACCATCCTTGTGACATCTTTCTCCAATCCTCAAGCTTAACTTTGCTTTCAAAATCAAATAGTTTGAGAGTATTCACCAGAACGCAGGCGATCGGAGATTCTCGTGAAGCGTTTTTTTATGGTTCCGGTAGACACTCTCGACGATGAATAATTGAACAGGGTTTGACTAAAACGGCATCGTTTCTCTATTATACTATTTGATGTAAAAAAGAACATCTTCATTTATTAACTCTGAAAAATTTCACTAGTCTGTCTTGTAGCCATTGACGTGGTCTATAAATTTGTAGTAAAACCAAACCAGGAACAGAAAAAAAAAAAAAAAAAACATGTTATTACAGTCACAAAACACAACTGCCAAATATGTCTGGCTCCAGTAATGCTTTTCTCAGGTATCTTCTACCTCCGAATGAAACTCAAAGCTCGGCAACAGGACCGGCCCTGCTCGGCAACGTAGCCGTGATATCCCAGCACGCAATATGAGAGATATGGGTTCTAATTATATTGTGCCTTAAGAAAGAATTGGCTAAACCTAGCTCCACTCACTAGTCACTTGAGATACTGAAGATCAAGTTCTTCAGAAGAATAGGATGTCTAATTAATAACAATGTTCCTCTACTCTTCCTTATCGATCCTCGCGTCATCTTTCGCATCAGCTTCCTCAAATGTCTGCCACAGAAACTCCTTCTTTACTACCAACTATAGCTGTAAATAAATAATGAATCATTATATGGAAGAGATGAGAGCATTACAAATCATCGATATTCCCAAGTACGGTTGGTTTGTTGCAGTAGAGGGACAGAAAGAGGAGCTTGAGATGAGATGGAGAAAGAAGGTTGAGGATGAAACCTAGCTCTGTAGTTGATCGTAATATTTTTGAACAAGTCCTTTTGTTAAAGATCATACCCCTAGCGACTTAAATATAAACAAAAGAACACGTCTTTTGTTACAGAAGGGAGATATTTAGATCAAAGTCTTTGATAAATAGTACTAATATTTAGAACAAATCTTTGTTACAGATCATAAACGAGCGAGACTTAATAATAAACAAAGGAAAGCTTATCATAGACTTCACCGGAGAGGAAGCTGTCGATCAAGCTTCAGTGTGATCAGTGGAACAACACTTTAAAACAGAAACTTTGAAATCATCTTCATTTATATTAACTTTAAATGTTCAATCATATAACCCTTGCCATGGACAACAAAATTTGTAGTATATCTACAGTTGCGCATGAGAAAATAAACAAAACCAGGAACAGAAAAAAAAAAAGAGCAACTTAGTTTTCTATTTTTTGGTTTTTCACAGAAGAAACAACAAGCTATTGAAAAACAGGAGTTCAGACTGAAACAAATAAACAAGATACACTCAGAAACACAAACACACTTGCCAAATCTTGCCAAATTGTCTGGCTCTAGTAATGCTTTTCTCAGGTATCTTCCACCTGTGAATGAAACACAAAGCTCGGAAACGTAGTCGTGATATCCCTGCACGTAAACATAAGAGATGGGTTTTCATAAGAACGAATTGGCAAAACCTCTGGTTAGTCTTTTAAGGAACTCACTTGAGATACTGAAGAGTCATGTTCTTCAGAAGGGAAGGATGCCTAAGAACAAGGATCCTCCACTCTTCCTTATCGATCCTCCCATCATGTTTCGTATCAGCTTCCTCAAATGTCTGCCAAGGAAACTCAAAGATCAACGTTTGCTACATCCTCAACAGCTTACAACAGTTGGCTATGTCACGGTAGTATAAAGGAAGGGAGGCAGGAAAGCTCACTTTGTCGATTATACTCTCTATGACTTCGTCTGACAGGTTCATGCCTGACTCAGCAAGAGTAGCTACCACCATTTGCTTCACCTGAACAACAATGATAAGAAAGTTGGTGGGAATGATAAGGGCACTGAAGATCTTTAGGATTTTTTTGGTGAGACACTATTGCGCAGAGCCTTACCTATTCAAAGGTAAGGGTGGATGGATTATATAGAGCATACGTGAATGGTTTTCCAGATCAAGTTTAGAGATTAGCGACGTACAGTCAATCTTGTCATCAATCGGAGCATTTGGATGAAAAACGGAGAGAGCACGAGCAAACTCTTCAAAACCCAGTATCCCATTATGTTTTGTGTCGAACAGATCGAATACCTGTGATTGGGGATGTAAGGCTATGGATAGATCTTAGTAAATGGATTACAAACTCACACTTCTAGGTGAAACAAAAAAACATACCCGGTCTGCAAACAAGCTCTCTTTTTTATTTGTCTTAAACAAGGCCAGTTGAAACTCTTCCTGTTGCACAACACAAGAGAGAAACTCAGAAAGAGTGTCCAAAAGTAGTAATATCCGTGAGGAGTACAAGCGATGTAGAGTAAAGAAAGACAGCTACATACCTTGTTTATCAGCCCATCATCAATCACAGCACTGCTGATTTTTTTAAACAGCTCATAGAGAGCCTCTATTTCACTCACGCTAACTGCACCCAAAACGATTCATTATCAAAATGAAGAAGAAAGTAGTTTGAATCATTATAACGTGAAAAAAAAAAAGGGAGGAAGATGAGAGCATACAAACAGTGTCTCTGGCAAGTAGTTCAGGGTCTCCAGGACCTCCAGAAGATTTGCCTATATCAATATCAAAACAGCGCAACAAAGAGTTGCAGGCATGCCTAAAACCGTCTACGCACTGCGTCATGATACCTCTAGTAAATCAAAACTCTCCATGCCTGTTAAAAAACAACAACAACAACAAAAAAAAACATTAAAAAAAAATCGAAAAACTTGGAAGAAAGTAAAATACATATGCATAAGAACAAGATAAGTACTACCTTTTAACCATTTCCTAAGTCCGTATGAAAGTCAAGAAAGGCAACGCTTTATAGAGACCACAAAAATATCTGCCATGGAAAGGGAATGAAATGGATTGTAGTCATTAATATGAAATGGAATCTAGTCATATCAACTTTTACCTCATGAAACCAACAATAGCAGACAAGATTCATCATTTCAGATCTAAAGTAAAAAAAAAGCAGAGGCTGGGAGATACTTTCCTATGTGAAACACAAACGGAAAAGAGGAAAATCCTAAAAAATCTCAACTTTTTGTGTAATCTAAAGTCCAAAAAGCTAAATAATTTCCAGATTAACCAATGTACTTTTGTTGTCTTGTTAAAACATCATAGTGCTTGGAACAAGCATGATTCAGGAAATAACCCAAACCCAAATCTAAGAAACAAGAGCTCAGAAGAAACTAAGTTAAAAACTATCCAGAGGAATTCGATTTTCCAAAAGAACTAATCCTTGAGGTTCCAAACCTGAATCTGGTCGTGTAATGAAACATAGAAACTGAATAAAACAGCGATACAAATGAGCAAAACGCGATCCAGGTCAAGGTTGTTGTATCTGAATCCCGTTAGATTCCATGTTTTCGGATTCAGATACAACAGCACGGGATGAATCTCTAGATATATAACGCGTAATTGCCACACAGATCTATCTGAAAATCCAACGAATACGAATTCTCAATCTGAATCTCAACTTCAACATTTTTTTTTTGTTTCACATGGCGATTTTCCCGGGAAACAGACGAGAATTAAGAGTTATAGATCGATCCATCGCGAAACCGTAGACAAGGGAGAAGAGAAAAATCCTTACCTACGCCACGGCCGATGAATAGCCTTCCTTACGGCGGCTCCGGCGGTTGAAGCTGAAGATGGTTACGGTGAACACGCCCGTAAAACAAAACAGCTCTTATTGTTAAATGAGAGAAAGGCAGACACGATTTTTCTGTTTTGTTGAAAATAATTGTAAAGTTTTAAATATACAAAATCAAAATATTCCGACAAACGAGAGAAAATTAGTATTTTATTGGCACATTTCAATAATTAAAAATACAAACAAATAAATTTACTGGATGTTTATTAGCTTATTATTGTTGTTGTTAACATTCACTTTCACACGTCGTCCTGTGGAGCCAGAAGACCATACAATGCGCTGTATCCGTAAACAAACACATTGATCATTATCTTGAAATCTTATTTATTCACAACAAAAAATAATTGAAACCAGTAACATTCACACAAGTAACCCGGTGTGGTCCGACAACATATAAAAGACAAAGAAACACGTAAGAAGAGAACAACAAAGGTATGGAAATTGGTCTCAGAGATTCAATCAAATCTTCTGACATTTTTCAGCTGGGGAGATCTTGTTTGCAGAGAGGACATGACGAGATAATACGAAGCCATTGATCTACACATTCTACATGAAACCTATGCGAACATGGTAGCTTTCTCACTTCTTCTTTCTCTTTATACTTCGCCAAACATATACAACACTCCTGCACACAAGTTCCATTTACATTAAGAAAGAAACTCAATGATTTTGCATCAGATTAAAAGCTTACCGGATCATTGCTTGCGTTACAAGAATCAGAAGTTTCATCAATAAGTTTGTACTTCCAGCTTGGGAGACTTGAGATTTGGTCATCCGAAGCTCCTTTCTCAGACGATCCAATGTTCATGTTGTAACCTAAGAAGCTACTGATCAAAGGCACCACACAACATAACAGGAGGAAGAGAAGAAATGGGAAAGAGTAGCAGAGAGCGTTCCAAGCGAGAAGAGAGATGCATAGTACATGAAGGCTTGGAGCATAGTGGAAAGAACCGAACCGAGAATCAAACACCCATACGTTTCCTATCACAAACCATATCGCAAAGAACAGTTCTAGCAACGTTCTGCATCTGTTCATCAAATGCGAGCATCTGGTCTCTTCTCTGCTTCTCTGTTGCTGCTGCTCAATATCACCAAACCTAAATCCAGTTCCTTGGTGCTGACGGTACCGACCGTATAGTATCATGAGACTGAGGAGACATCCTACGTTGTACACGGTGATCCATATCCTCACTGGCCAAATAGGCCGCTCGTTCTTGGACAAAGATAATGTGAATGTTATCACAGTGATCTGTACAAGTAAAGCGATGAGCTCTGATATCATCCATGTGGTTGACTCAAAAGGGTTGGTGCCAAGATCGGATCTTGAACCGTTCTGGTAATGAAACACTCTTCTCAAGAAAATGAACCACTTTGCTCTAGATACTCTCATGACAAGTCTTATCAAGAAGGGCGTTGTGTTGGAAGCTGCAGTCATGTGAGTGTTATCATCATCACGTTGAGTGGTGTCTAAGGAAGCAGATGAGGATACGGTGATGGATGTAATGGCCGAGGATTGCAGTTGAGTAGAATAACGTGTACTCATATTGAAAACTTTCAACCCAAGAATCAGAGAGTTTGGTTTGTGATCTCTCTTAGGACCTGATAACGATGAACAAAATAGACGATTACAACAGTACTTGATAAAGCTGGAGCTAGAAATTAAATAAAACTCTTGAAAATGCTATTAAAATGTACATGTAAAACAGAGCAGAACAGAGGAAATGCCAAAAGACTACAACACACGATAAAGTATGAGAAAAAGGGTTTGTTTTCTTGTAAACTGGTAAACCTAGATAGATCACGTTTTTGAGATATAGTGAAGAAAATATTAAAAACATAGAACAAATGAAGAAGAAGGAAGGAGGGGATGGTGTACTGATTATGTCAGAGAAGATGAAGTTAGGTGTTGAGATGGCGACGAAGCAGCAACCAAAAGAAATGGATTTTTTTGCTTAGGATTGAAGAAAAGAGACGCAGAGAGGGAGATGATAACCGTTGGGTTTATAAACCTAACAACCTGAGTTTTTGCCTTTGAAGCAATATTACTTCGGCAGCAACCGCTGCTTTCAACCGTTTCTCGTTTTTCTCTTCCCTCTCTCCCTCAACGCAATGACAAATAGTTTTTGATTAAAACATCAATAAAACATGTATTTTGTCATGATAAAGTACTTTATTTACAATTAAATTTTAAACAAAAATTAAGAAGGTAAAAAATCCATCCAAAACAAGAAAAAAATCTTCCAAATCAAACCAAATGTTGATTCGACCTTATCATCTATCATAATTGTTTTAAAGATTTTGCTCATCCTACTGATCCTACCTTCTAACCTATCATAATTGTCCTGATTTTTTTAAAAGATTTGAAAATGAACTATGCAGTTTTATGATATATTTTCAAGCTATAGAAACAGAGAAAAATGTAATATAAATTTTCATGTCTTGAAATTACATTATCCATTTTCTTACATCGTAAAAATCCTGAGTTCCTTACTTAAACTCACAAAAGTCTTTACACAACAAATATTATTGCCACCAAAAACCATTTTGAAGCAACCATCACTCACCTCCACCTCTAAGAAACTTCATAGCATCTCTCTTTAAAACACCGGGCAGCCCTTAATGACAATCCCTTTCTCCGTAGGACAACTCGCCAAAGGACAATGATCTGTGTTCTCACTCCCCCACCAATCAGGAAAATTTATATGGTTGTTCTGTAACACAAAGTAGATCAACACTCCCATGATCGCTGTCCCTGCATCAAGAGCTGCTGAGAGGATATAGTTATGCCTTGCCCACCACGCCTTGTACCTCCTGAAGATATAATAGTTAAACACAACCCCAACAAAACCCCACGACCAGTAATGCACAGCCTTAGCCACTGGCATTGCCGTAGTCGCTGAAAATATCAAAGGAATATGAATCTTCTTTATCCACTTCTTCTCCGGGAACTTCCTTGCAAAGAACCAGACCGGTACAGGAGCAAGCAAACCGATTAGGAAGAACCAGTTCATCCCAGGGTAAACACCTTTACTAGTGAACATCCTTCCAGGGCCAATGATTCCCCATATGATCGACGCGTTGTAGAACACTTCGTCACCAGGGCAAGTCCATGGACTACTTATTGGGAGCTTATCTTTGTTACAAATGTTCTCTATAGAAGAAAGTAGCCACCATGTTGTCCCGAAGCAAACGGTTGAAGAAACCATGGTCGCAACAAGCTGAACAAAGAACATAGATCTCGGAGGGATCTTCATGTAGTGACCAAGTTTGAAGTCTCCAACAAAGTACAAGGCTTGGGACATACTCATGTAACCGTAAGTCTTGAAAGCCACGTTAGCAAGTGGCTTCCCCGGGTACAAGTATCCAATGATCAGTTCTGTTATAACGTTGAGACCCATCTGCTGGTTTGTAGTGGCTAAGATAACTCCGATAGGTAAAGTGAATGCAAAGGCGATGGCACATGCGAGAAGAAGTCCCCACCATGGAAGCTGAAGCTGTTTGTTGAATCCTTCGCACGCGTAAAGAGCTAGCGCAAAGGAGACGATGAGAACTGAAACAAACCACCATTGTGGTACTTCTTTATAGTTCTTTTTCATTAGTCTTGTATGCACATCTCCAAACTTGTCCTTTGTTGTTAATGTTGCCTTCTTCCACATCCCCCATATAAACCTAAAACAACAACAAGAGATTTTTAGACTGATCTTATAGTCACAGAGGACCGGTCATAGGATTTTGGAGTTGTAGACAATTTAAAAAATATTTTTATATATTTTTAAAAATAAAGCTAAGGGTCTACATATGTTAAAAAAAATTCATAAAATTTTGGGAGCCATAGACTAATACTCCACTACAATTTTTTTCATAAAATTTGGGGAGCCGTAGGCCAATATTTCACTAGTCTACGCTGCTTATAGTTAGAGATGGAGAGTACTTACTTTCCATCAAAGAGAGCAACGTGAGAAATGGTTGCGGTAAGAGTACCAAAGCTGAGTCCATAGATGAGAGCAAACATAACACTTAGGTAAAGTTTACTATAGCTTTCGTAAGCAGGAAGGTTGATATCAAATGTTTTCTGGTTTAGGATCCGAGTGGTGTTGAAATGCTGACCGGTGTGATCAAATGTCTGAGAGGTATAGAAAGGGAACTTCTTTGCATCATAGGCGTTGCTCCAGTAGAAGATAGGAAGGATAATATAGAAGTAGACGATGAAACCTCCAAAGAAGTTGGCTATAGCGAAGAACGGTACTGCTAAAGGACTGCCTAAGAAGCCTGCGACCGTGGACCAGTCAAGACCGAACGAGCCAATGCCTAGACCGTGAAGCCCTGAACCTATCTGTTGAGCTGTGACAGAACGGGTCCATATCCAGCAGACAAAGGAGAGGGATGAGATGGAAGGGAACATGTAGCCAGGGATGATGTAGTAAGCAAAGCTCACGAAGAAGACTATTAGGAAGAATCTTAGCCTTGTTTGTTTGCCTTCACACTTCTCCTCCTTCTCATGCAATGCTCTAATCAATATAAATAAACAAATGAAGGTTATATATAGATTATAAAAATAATAATTGTATTATGGGACTGCATGTGCATGGTGAAAAACAAACCTAAAGAGAGAGACTTGAACAAGATTTGAAGGCCACCACATGTACGGTGAGTCTACTAGGAACTTCCTGAACATACCAGCCCATCCATACCCCAACAGCTAACAACCAAACAAAACGTATAAAGGGTTCATTATTATTTTCTTCAGTAACACCATTAAATAGCACTAATTAAAGTTAAATATACATTTTTGTTTTAAATTTCAATTTGTGTCTAGTTTATTCTTAAAGGGGTAGGGGTGGAATTAGAATTTATAAATTAGAATACAATTTGATGCTTTTTATTATGTTAAATGTGTACCATTTTTTGAATTTTAATTACTGAGTACTAATTTTTTTAAAATAAACTCAAAAATGTATTATTTTGGATATTTTCCCTATATTCAGAGTAACACCAAGTCACCAACTCATATAAACCGTAACAGTGTAATATTGGAATCATATGGAATACCTGAGTGGTTTGTAGAAGCAACATGGCGGCGGTGGGATTGAGATTCCGGTGATAAAATGCTTTAACGATGGTAATGATGCCGGTAGCATAAGCTCCTCCAGCTCCGGTACTAGCGAAGATAGTGATCAATACATGTTCCTTCATGTTGAATGGTCCAGGATTCAACGAACCGGACCAGTTTGTACCGGGTAACCGAAATTTCCTCGTCGGTAGAGTTGTGGCCATGAGCTTTCCTACTGGGAGAGTGACTATCTGAGCCACCACTGAAGATACCATGAGCTGGTTCGACCGGTATCCAAAAAACTGGTTCACGAAAGCGAGTACCGTGCATGAAATTATTCCTAGGAACCATGTACGGAATGTTAGGACCGGTTGAGATGGATCGTCGGTTATCGGTACGGTTAACCGGACTTCTTCTATTGGACTGTCGTTTTCCTCTTCGCTTTCTTCACC
>JABAYD010019006.1:0-11746 GCA_014822095.1 Diplotaxis tenuifolia
ATATACTTTTATATATAGGATATATATATATATATTTGTAATTATACTTTGTTATATTTATAGGTTTGTTATATATATATATATATATATATAGTTTTTTTTCGTTTGGGCTTTGAAAAATAAACAAGCAAATTTCGAAAACATAATATATGTTTTTTTTCAAAAAAATAATATATAAACAACAATTTATTTTATTTAAAGTGCAAGTCACGTAACAATATTATGAACCAACAGAGCAACGCATGCATCAAAACAATTTCTTTTAAGCAAGTATGATGATATTATAAGAACATGCGAGAGACACGGGTTCAAACAAGAACAATACGTGAACATCTTTAATAATTGAGCAAGACGGGTTTGAACAAGAACAATACACGAATCAATACGAGCCGAGCTATACACATAAAAATCGACATATACATGAGGTTTCAAGGCCTGTTGTTCCGGTTTCAAGATCAAAGCAAGAGATTTCAAGGTCTCTTAGGTGTTCATTCAACAAATCCCGAGCAATCAAGTTCATGTTTCATAGCGATCTATAAGGACAGATTCATGATAAACGATGCGGGTGATACAAGCAAAACATTCATGATCTCGGTTTTCAGTTCAAGATCAAGTTCTTCGGTTTAAGCAAAACGGTTTGATACTCGTTCTCAAGCAAGGCCATACGATACGGGTTTGCAGGTTCATGGTTCAGTTAAACAAGACAACATGATCAAAGACTAGTGAACAAAACATCAAGCTCAAGTGATTATCAAGATGAGGTTGTATGATTATCAAAATAAAACAAGCTATGTGATTGATTATCAGGATGAGGTTGTATGATTATCAAAATAAAATAAGCTATGTAATTGATTATCAGAATGAAGTTGTACGATTATCGAAATAAAACAAGCTATGTGATTGATTATCGGGATGAGGTTGTTCTAATAATGAATATGAACGGGCAAGCAAACGAGTTCGAGTTATATCTAATAACAGGTAGTCAGTTTTAAAATTTAAAGCATCAAACAATGGTGATCAATAAGGAGTCGGTACCAAAACATATGACATGATCATTCTATATTGTAAACAATAAGGAGTCTGTACCAAAACATATGACATGATCATTCTATATTGTACAACTTAAACAAATTATCAAGTACTCCGATTTAAATGATCAAAACGGATTTATGCTCTCGGGGTTTCTAGAATGATATATGCAAGTTTCAAGATCAACGGTTTCGAGATTATGATAAAGTCAAAGCAAACATGGCGATATGTGCAGATTTTAAAAACGATGAACAAGCAAGATGATATCAATCCGAGGAGATACGGAACCAAGTCATGCGACATAAACAATAAATAAACAAGCTATTATGCATTACGGTTTTAAATAATCAAGTTGTACGATCTTATAAACAAGTGAGATTCTCAGATCTCATAAACAAAATGGTCATCGTTTTAAGTACTATGTGCAATTCTAAACAGGTTACAATATCTAGACAAAGAGCCGATTTATGTTTATCAAACAAGCGACATAAGCTACCTATGAAGTTCTCAAGAAAACGAATTCATGTACTCGGTCAAACAAAACAATATGATTATATCAAGCGAACAAATTCAAGAACACACGGTATAAACATACGAAGCCAACAACATACAACCTTAAGTTGTCGTTTTTAATCAAGGCGAGTTGTGATTAGGGTTTATAACGATACATACGGCCATGTGAAGAAGTTTCTTTAGTTTTATCTTTTCGGGTTTCTTAGATCTAGGTTTTCAGTTTAGATCTTTTACCTTAGTTTCGTTTGTGGGTTGAACGGACCACCTGAGAGACTGAGAGAAGACCGCAAACGAATCACCACACTCCGAGCTTTTTCGGCGGCTTAGAAGAGAGAGAGAGGCGTCCGATGTGTAAGAGAGAGAGCTAGGGTTTTATTTATTTTAGCTAGGGTTGGCGGTCGTGTTGATAATGTGTTGTGGAATGTGTGTTTTCTCATTCATATCTCATAGTATTTATACAAGATCATAGACCGTCATAAGGAATAGGATAAACATTATCCTATGACAATAATGATAACAATAGAAAATAGGAGATAATGATGTCAACCTAATATTTATCTTAACAAAATGTATATATTTGGTTGAGAAATTCCCTACCATATCATTATTATTTTGGGCTAATTGGCGTAATAGCCATATTGTGGTGCTAAATATAGAAAGTAGCCATGATGTTGACGTAATTAAGTATCTGACTTTTTGTGTTGAAAGCATCCGATTTTGCCCCTTAGAATCACAAGTTGCCGGTTCAGAAGTTAAAGTAAAACAACGTGGTCGTTTTCTATGGCGTTGTGTAATTATCACACAATTATTTGGGCACGTATCACAGATGAAGCAAACACTGTTATGTAAGGAGATGCATCGAGAAGGACGGATAAAAGTTGTTTATGTACCACAACTACGTTAATCTAACGGTGAATTGAAGATGTAAAATGTATATTTTATATTGATCTTATGAGTTTCCATGCTATATACGTTAGATAGAATAGTAACTCTACTAATATAGTTCTAACTGATAAAACATATACATAGATTTGATACAGTAGAAATATGGAAGATATACAGTAAATTTAAACCAAACACCCACATATAAATACTAAATCCTAAACTTGAATCTCTAAACACAAATACAAATGTTAAATCTCTAAACACTAAACCCAAATTAGGGTAATATAAACCCTCATCCACTGCAAACCCAAATCTTTAGAAATGAAACTCTTGTCAGTTGTAAATAGAACATATCCGCTCAGTTACCCAACTTATATCAGATCCATTTCATATGAGAGTATTTCCATTCTATCTGACAAAATAGAATAGATTTTCAGTTTATTATTTGAGTTATATCTCTTCCGTATTAAAGAGCAAGGAGAGGCGACGATCTAGTTAGTGCAATAAATTTGCAAGTATGGGTTACAACTCTTCCGTATTAGAGAGAAAGGGAGTCCACTGCAATAAATTTGCAACTAACAAATCATATACATAGATTTAATACAGTAGAAATATGGATGATATACGGTAGATTTAAACCAAATACCCACATCTAAATACTAAACCCTAAACTTGAATCTCCAAACCCAAATCCAAATGTTAAATCTAAATAAGTTGCAATATTTTCTTAAAAAACAAAATAAAGTAAACACTAAACCAAAATTAGGGGAATATAATTAACTCAAGCCACTAATCACTAAACCCTACATGAAAATATAAACTCTAACCCTAATCCAATGTCAAACCAAATCTTTCATAATGTAAATCCAAATTTCAAAATATCAGTAAAATGCATTTCAATTCTACATGAACATATAGAACATAAACATTTTCATTCTACATGAGCATATATGACAGAAAAGATGACATGCAGAGGCGATGCGTTGGAGCAGATCGGCGGCAAAGACCTTTCTACTTCGAGAAATTACCAAGAGAAGTGGAAAAAAAAAGTGAAGAGAGAAAGGGTGAAAGGGTGAAAACAATTAAGCCATGAATTACTTTTACACATAATAATATTTTTTGTATTTCTTTTCATGCAGGTTACGCCGGTTGCAGGAGAGAGCAATATTGTATTATTATATATATATGACGGTGTGTATACGAATGTTAGGGATATTAGCTATTTGGTGAATTAGGCTTTTTTTTTCCTTGCTATACAGCCTAATTTCCCAATTATTTTATATATTATAATTATAGCAGACACAAAAATTAAAATAATCGAAATAGTTTATAATGACATTTATGCCTTTACCATTAACTAATCTATACTTAAAATTTTGATTCTAGGGATGAAATAGAAAGGGTGGAATTTATGATTTAAAAAATATATCTAAAATTTAACTAATGTTTTTAAAAAATAATTTCAAAATAAAAGTTTCACAATTTTTTTCAAAAACTAAACGTCAAAAATATTTGAATTATTTTTTAATCATTTATCTATATATCTATTAAGTAAAGGTAGAATAGTTTTTTACATCATTAGATCATATTTCAATTGTGTTTTTTTTAGTAAGAACAACTTATTTTATGATATTTTAAGAGATTTCCCCTATTTGTTTCTAATTTAAAAGGTAATGTCGATTTTTTTGACAACAACATAACATAAAGTTATATTCTATTCTCTATCGGATCAGAAAACCAAGTCGGTAGCATAGCGTCGACAGAACACCTAATACCACATGCCAACTTGTACTATGTGGGATCATGAAGGTATGGAAGAAAATTTTACTGCGGCAAAATTCCTCCAAATGTATAACAAAAACTAGTCATTCTTCGGGTGATCACACAATCTTCACTAATTGAGAACAGTCGGTTGCCAAAATGACGTCTGAGTAACTGAGGGTGTTCATGCTCCATAGCCCATATCAAAGCCTCACATTCAGCGTGTAAAGCGGATAAGCTTCTTCAGAGATTCATTGCCCCCATCATTTTCTCTTCAGTCCCATTCATTCTACAGAGTCGTCCCTGTCCTGAGAGCTTATCTTAGTCCCTTCAGGCCTCACACACGAAACAGACTCTATAATGCTCTACTGAGAACCAGACTGATGTTACATCAGCTGTCTTATTTCATTTCGGGATCGTAAGTTGAGCTTCTGCCCAAACCTCGATTACCGTTTTTATTGGAATAAATCGTATTATTCCTATTCTTCCAAATATACCACAAAATCCAAGGAAAGGAGCTACTGTTATGCTCTTTTGGCACTCGCTAAAACAAATTATCCATATTGGTGAAGACTGATGATGTCGGAAATATACCAATGAGAGAAGGTATCTTCGACAATCCCCGCGTTTGTAAAACTGGAAAAAGAACATGGTTAATGGATTCTTCCTCAACCCCAAAAATGATACACCACAAATTGCATTCTATGTCTCTAGATCGCAATTTTTTTTTAATCGGAGTAATGCCTTTAATAACTTGCCAAATAAAATGTCAACTTTGGTGGGCAATGACGTGTCCTTGTATGACTTAATAATGGATTACAATTTGGCCCATACCTATCCACTCTCTGATCCTTGTCGGGGTACATAGATTCTATTGTATAGCCTGATTTAACAAAGTTTTTACCAGAATCTGTAAACGCCCATCCGTAAGAATCTGGTCTGTGAGATCGGCTAATAGCCAAACCTTGGATAATTTTAATATCATTGGGATGTATATAAGTAGTAAGCAAACTAACATTCCATGAAAATGTAACTGGGTTAATAAGATGGTCCACCTTTAGAGAATTGTCTAAAACCTGAAGTGGATTTTTTGGAGTTGCTGACCTCGCCCAAGGAGCAGGAAGCCAATGATCATTCCATACCGAAGTGGACTGTCTGCTTCCCACTATTTTGATTAGCCTTTTTCTTGCCAGAGATCTAGCTGAGCAGATACTTCTCCAACCATAAGATGGGAAGTAAGATATGCTAGGATCCAAAGGATATATTTTCCGAAAGTATCTTCTTTTAAAAACCTTTGAAAAAGGCAGTCTGGTTTGTCAATTAACCACCATAACTGCTTTGCCAGTAGTGCCGTATGAAAATCATAAACATCGTGCAAACTCAGTTCTCCCTCATCCATATGCTTACACATTTTGTCCCATGAGAACTAATGAATTCCCTCTTATTTCCACTACCCCCCCTCTCCCCACCACTAGTGAGCAATGACACCTGTAACTTTCTTCGTAACTGTCTTAGGTAATTTGTAACACGACATTACATGATTCGTTGTGGCAGTTGCCACTAATTTGATCATGACTTCCTTCCCTTTTTAGTAAGGTTCTAACTGTCCAGCTATTAACCTTCTGATTAATCATATCTGTCACATAACCAAAAACTTGAATTTTAGATACCCCTAGGCTTTCCGGGATGTCCAAGTAATTATCCATTCCTCCCAACTTAGTAATTCCTAGCTGTAATTTAATTTCGTCCTTCCTAGTGTCTGGGGCCTTGGAGCCAAATTGTAATGAAGATTTATCAAAATTTATGAGTTGTCCCGAGAGAGCCTCATAATCCTTAAGTGTCTTCAAAATAACTCCACATTCCATCTGATTTGCCTTACAGAAAAGTAAACTATCATCCGCAAATAGTAAATGAGAGACCGTCGGTCCTCTTGATATTTTGAGGCCCGTCAACCGCTTTTCTTTTTCTTCTTTCTTAATATTCGCAATAAGAGCTTCCATACACAAAATAAAATGATATGGTGATAAAAGATCACCTTGTCGGACTTATGCTTCCTTTTGATTGACCATTAAGCAACATTTTATACTTAACCGCAGAAATGCATTACATAACGCGAGAAACCTAGATCAAACAGAACCCCATCTTCAGGAGAAACCGTTCCATAAAAGACCATTCTATCCTATTATAGGCTTTACTCATATATGTCATAATAGCCATAAATTTTTCTTTACAAGCATTGTTCGTCCGTAATCCATGAAACATCTCCTGAGCAATAAGAATGTTATCCGAAATTAATCTCCCGAGACAAAGGAGGACTACGTTTCTGAAACCAGAGTAGGAAGCAAACCTCTTAACCGCTGGCATAACACCTTCGAAATTATTATATACCCTATATTGCATAAACTAATAGGCCATAACTCTGTTATCCTATTCGGCCAAATTGTCTTTGGGATGAGACAGATAGTTATCATATTAAGTCTATCGTCTAACCTCCCTGATCCTAAAAAAATATTAAAAATATTAACCACATCATCTTTTATTTTCGACCAAGATTGTTGATAAAATAAAGTGATCATGACATCTAGTCTTGGAGTTTTTTATGGATGCATCATAAACAAAGCATTTTTCACTTCCTCCTCTGTTGCCAAGTGGTCAATTTCCTATTCTGATCCACAGTTATAAATTTTGAGATATCTCCTAAATAATCATCAAACTCTAAAGGGGAAGTCGATTGGAACAATTTCTGAAAATACTTTACCGCAACTTCCTTGACTTCCTTTTCCAAATTAGTCCAATTTTCTTCCCCATTATACAGCCCAATAATTCAATTTTGGATCCGTCTTTGTTAGTCAGAGCATGATGGAACTTAGTATTCCTATTTCCACAGGTAGGCCATGTCGTCCTACTTTTTTTGTTCCTAATATAGTTCCTCTTCCCTGTATGCTTCCTTTAACTTCCCCGTGACCTCTACCACCTCCTCATGTGATTTTTACATATCATTTTGAACTTTCTTTAATGCCTTTTGCAAAGTATCTATCTTTTGTTTCCCATGTGATGGATTATTCTTATGCCATACCGCAATCTCGTGACGACAATTCTGTAATTTTTCCACTATTCCCCCAGTCCATCCATGACGATTCATTTGCCAGCCACGTTCTATATTGTCCATTAATCCTTCCTTACCAATCCATTGTTTGTCAAACCGAAATTGTTGACGAGATTTAAGAATTATATCATCAACAATAGCCACTATGGGCTTATGGTCCGATCTTACCATCCCCAAATATTCAACGAAAGAACAGGGAAATAAATTGTGCCAACCGCTATTTCCCAAAGCCCGATCCAAACGACAACTCACTAAATGTCCACTCCTCCCCCCCCCTCCAAGAGAGTGTGTTGCCGAGGCTCGGGAATTCCATTAAATCACAATGTCGAATCATATTATTAAAACTAAGAAAAGTATTCGCATGATGAAGAAATCCTCATTCTTTCTCATGGTTACCAGTAATTTCATTTAAATCACCAATAATAAACCAAGGTTCATCTCGCGAAATCTTGAGCCTTGTAAGCGTTTCCCAAACCTGATCACAAAATTCTTGATTTGGTTTCCCATACACAAAAGAGAAAAAAAATACGCTTCCCCTTATCTTCCGTCACCACATAAATAATTCTATTGCTCGAAGAAATAATATCAACCTTGTAAGTCAAATCATAAAAGAGTGATAACCCACCACTTCTACCTTGAGGATCAACCGTCTGAAGATAGGAATAAACCGAAATGAAACTGAAAGGACTGAACAAACTCAAATTGTTGTTTTATTTCAGATAAAAAAAAGAAGAAAATTTGGGTTATGCTTAGACCAAATCTCCGTAAAATAGCTAATAGTCCACTTACTACCGAGACCTTGGCGATTCCAACTTAAAACTTTCATGTGACCAAAAATTTGATTAGAAACTGTGAAGTAAATAAACCAAAGCCATATTAAAGAAACCAAGCGACTTGCTACTATGGTTGCTCATCTCAACCTCCTCGTAAAGAGAATGAGTCTCCCATATAGACATATCTATACCACAACCAATAGCACCACTCTGTAACAAACCGAAATAATTGAATAACCATTCGGGTGTACATCCCGTAACAAAGAACCATTCCTTATATCCTCTCAATGAGTTACCAGTCCTATCACTACAGTAGCATATGCATTTTAGATTCATAAAGGACCATGTGTCTTTCATTACAGTTGAGAAAGCAAGATCCCAAAGGCCTACACCTATGTCAAAAACCATATTACAATGAGCTGAGTAACACCAAACTTACAGAATGTCATTAAAAAAAACAAGATACAAAACATCTTCCACGGTAAACAACTTCACTCCTAGATGCACCACTCAACCATACCACACCCCAATACTAACATGTAGAGAACCTTGTGTACCGCATAACAACCAAATTAAAACCGATGAACCATTGTTCTTTGAACCTTCATAACATAACCCACACTCCACCACAATCCAGGACCATATACCACCGTGAATGCGTCAGATTAATCATAAGAAAATCAATCGGCCCCTCTTCCATGACACTCATAAAAACAAAACATGAGAAGAACATATATCGATCCGAGCAAACCATAACCATACCAACATCCTGTTGAGACAAGCACCACATACTCATCCAGAACCTCAATTCTTGCTCAGTAACGAGACCATATAAAACCCGAAGGTTGAAACCAGCCAACAACAACCCTTGAGAGAAGAACAGTCCCAACCCAAAAACTAGACACGTAAAAAACCAAGATTTTAATATCAAAATCCATTATTATTCAAACGGTAAAGAAAAAACAAACTAGAAGAAATAACACCCGAAAGCTCGTATTCCTTAAGCTCCAGCATCCTTAGGTTTTTCCAAACCCTTTTTACCCACCCCCACCCCCCACCCCCACCCAATTACCTTTATCATTCATCTTTGGTGGAACCTTTGGTATCTTGTTCTTCCTTGGTGAGAGGATGCTCTGGACAATGCTTCTCTTAGTGGCTCCACCAAAGACTCCAGCCTTCGAACTTTCTTCTTTGTAGCATTTACACCATCCTCCTCCTTAGAAGAAGGGTACAAAGGGGACAAAGTCTATGATTTTCAGTCCCTTTTTGGCAAATTTCCCTATTTATTTCTATTCTTTGAAAAGGGAATGTAACTTACTAGAAACCGTTACAACCTTGTAAAATAATTCAAACATGGAGGAAAAACTAATTTTGTTGCAAAACAAAAATTTTAGATTGGAGCCAAAACAAGTTTTTTATTCGCAAAGTGGAGCCAAAACTATTGTAACATGTTCCAAAA
This sequence comes from Diplotaxis tenuifolia, assembly GCA_014822095.1. NCBI lineage: Eukaryota > Viridiplantae > Streptophyta > Magnoliopsida > Brassicales > Brassicaceae > Diplotaxis > Diplotaxis tenuifolia. Next base: position 9,527 of record JABAYD010019006.1, read on the forward strand.
AGTTCTATATTAAGACATCATTTTCCAGTTTTTAGTGAACCTTCATTCATGGATTTTTGATGCAGCAGCATCTTAGCCGCCAACGGAAATTTCCCTATTTATTGTTGGCTTTGTGTTTTCCTTTTCTTTGAGTTTTAAGTTTTATGACGGTTTAAAGAGTCTTATATAAGGAACTATCTTATGGTTTTGTAAGATACGACTTTGATAATTAATAAACTAGCTTTGAACTTTATATTTGATAGAGATTCGATTAACTTCATCTTGTTTTAGAAACCTTGAAAGAGATTCGATTAACTTCATCTCTGTCAAGAAGCAGGTCTCTAGAGATTTCAATTGAAATGAGTTGAGTTATTGTTCTTACCCGTCATCAGGTTGGTATCAGAGCAAAACAACCACCATCCCCCGCCAATCACACACACAACCTCCACCACCACCATGCCCCGTCCAAGGAAAGAAACCCAAGCCGAGGTCACTCAACGTAACTTGGAAGAGTTGCAAACACAGACGACGGTACTAACACAAGTCATGCAGGGCCTGCTCGATCAACGCCCCGCCGCCACACCTGTTGCCACCCCCGTACCGGAAACAGCCGATGAAGATGACCAGTCCGATCACGAGGATGACGCGAATCCATTCGTAGTTCTGGGAAATAATCGACAGCGACCACAACCAGTGCAACTCGAGGAAAGATGGGATCTGAGTTTCAAATTCGAGATTCCAGAGTTTCACAGTACTCAGGTGGCTGACGAACTCCTTGATTGGATTGCAACGGTCGACGAGATTCTAGAATTTAAAAGAGTTCCGCTTGATAAGTATGTCTCTGTTCTTGCCATGCGATTTTGAAGCAGAGCAACTGCTTGGTAGACTCAACTTAAAAGCTCCAAACATTTTTTAAACAAATCCAAGATTGAGACATGGGATAAGTTAAAAAAAACACATACGTAAGACATTCTTGCCATATAACTATGATCAACTAATGTTTCAACGTTTGCAACACCTCTGGCAAGGAAGCCGCACGGTAGAGGAATACGCAACAAAAAAATTCTTGTTGCTAAATAGAATCGATCTTCATGACTCGGACCGCCAACTCGTTGCCCGCTTCATCGGTGGCTTACGTCAACAGATTTAATAAACTTGAATTTGTTTAACCCACACACGTTATCTGAAGCACATAAACAAGCGTTAACAGTCGAGGCTCAGAGCAAGACAGGTTCCACACCATGGAACTTCTCTTGACAACGCACTGCCCCTACTCCATCGACAACAGCTCCACCACCGCTCCCTGCCACGACCGAAACAGCCATCGTGCCAGTTGATACAAACACACGACCAGCTCGTACAAGTAAATTAAGTTGCTTTTCTTGCGGAGAACTTGGTCATCGCCAAGGCGTTTGCCCACATCACAACAAACGAGGCCTCTTGCTTGACTCATCTGGCCGTGATGTCGAAGTAGAACCAGATGAGGATGATGTAGTGAAAGACCACAAGGAACAAATAGCTGACACATGATTCTCTCTAATGATATGATGTTCATGCCTTGCCCCTTGAACCAACCAAGAGTTCCCTCAACGGAATAATCTTTTTCATTCCCGTAGTACTATCGAAGGCAAATTTTGCAAACTGATTATCGGTTCTGGAAGTAGTGAGAATGTCATTGCGGCTGATGCCGTCAAGAAGATTTCTCTCAAAGACGAGCTCCATCCGGCGCCATACAAGCTCGCTTGGTTATCGCAAACACACGATCTCACTGTCACTCACCGTGCCCTAGTTGCTTTCTCCATTGGTAATGCTTATCATGATGAGATGTACTGCGATATTTTCCCGATGGATGCGTGCCATTTACTTCTCGTACGACCATGGGAATTTGATCGACGTGTGCTACATGATGGATTCCTCAATACATATACTTTTAAACATAACCACCGGAGGTTTAATCTTCAGCCTTCTCCACCACCTATCCTATCACCAACGCCTCTGTTATCCTCCTCTGCACCACTCTTATTATTGCAAAAAAAAAAACATTCGAGGCAACTGTGGGAACCGAAATTCACACCGTCAAATTTTCGTAAAAAAATAGGAAGTTAAGGTAAACCCTAACTTCCCAGAGGATCCGGTTATCTGCGAGACCGCACACAAGTAATCAGATTAACGATGCGGAAAATAAACTATGTAAAAACGAGATGGAGAGCAAGAAGGTGTCTTATTCCGAATTTGCGTAAG
>JABAYD010019008.1:0-13421 GCA_014822095.1 Diplotaxis tenuifolia
ATGTCAACCTTAGTGAGAAACCTAAATCTAACAAGAGAGACTACTCAAACATATTCATGAGAGACAACATCATAATGGTTTGAATAATACTTTAGATAAATAATAATAAGAGAAACAGTAAAGAAAACAAAGTAAAAGAGTTCAAGATCTTCTCTGGGATTGCAGTTTCAGATCTCTCTCTCTACTCCTAAGCTCTTCTCAAAGTGTAGCAAGATGCTTCTCTCCAAAATTAGGTCTCTAGGCAAGTCTGCTTCTCTCCAAAATTGACCTCTTCTAGAACTTTGGTCAAAAGTGGGTAAAATCCATGACATATCAGCAGTTGGCAATGTGCTCCATTATACTTGCATTAGGGGGGAAGAGCAGGTGATTTCCACCCCTCAAGTATGACCTGTCTTAGCTCCTCATTATCCAGCCATCGTTTGTCAAATTTGAAGTTCTTAGATTTCCTTGGCTGCTTCCTGAGAATGTCAGCGAGAATTGGATGATGATCTGATTCCCATAATCTCATATACTGCGTCTTTGTGTGGGGAAACTTCTCGTGCCAGTCTCCGTTTCCAACAGCTCTGTCAAGGCGCATCTGACTGTAACTCTTCCAGCTTTTTTTCCTGCCGACGATGACATGTTTCCTGTAAAAGGAAAATCTATCATCCCACAATCACTAAGCATTTGCCGGAAAGGCAAAAATGAGCTGTCTGGGCATTGTCTGCCTCCTTCCTTCTCCTCATAACAAGTAATTTCATTGAAGTCGCCTATCATAAACCAGGGTCCAGATCTTGTTGTTGAGAAACGCGTAAGACGTTCCCAAACTAGATCTCTACGTTCTAAAATAGGGTCTCCATAGACAAACGTCATAAAGACTTTAATTCCATCAATAACTGCCTCAACATCAATCATTCTGTTAATTAGATTAGTGAATCTAACCAAGCTTTCCCCGTAATTTAGAAAACCACCTTGAATTGTCATAGGGTAAAGCGTACTTTGATTTGTCATACGGACAAATAAAAAAACCTTGCAAAACAACACACCAAAGGATGTGTCTAAGAATAGATCTGGAATATCACCACACCAAAGAATGTAATGTCGATCAATAGCCAATGAGCTATTATACACAGTGTAACAAATAATTCAGTAGCCACAGAGCTATTATATCTTTAGCAAAACAAAACAGTGGCTAGACTCAAAAACGATGGATTGGTTATGATGTCCAGAGATCAAAGCATAGGAGACCAAACTTATACCAAACGCGACAGGATTATAGCAGAGCTCAACCAACACTTTCCCTTGATTCCTTACTGTCTGCAAAGGCGAAAAAGTTACGAAGGAGACATCCGCGTGGTACTCGTATCTCTGTTACAAGTGGATAAGAGAGCAACGGGTAGATTCAGATCGACAATCAAAGTGTTTCCCTGTCACTTACAGACCAAAAGTAGCATAGAAACGTGCCTCAGGTGTCTTAGGAACAACCGAGGAGAAACCTTGCGTAGGTTTGAAGTAGCCAGGAGAGGAAAAGTCGATCCAGGACTAGACGAAAATGATCAATCTAGTTTATGCTTCTGACCTATCACCAAAGGGTGAGTAGGTACTGGAAATACATATCATCAACGAAAGATCTGAGTCGCCATTCTTCTCGACAGAGCTGATGGGGTACAGAAATTTTGACAGAATATCAAATAGACGCTCTCTTGGTGATGAGGAAGGTACCGTCAGAGGTAGAAATCGCCGTCAAAAGAACTCAGAGCTGGAGATCGCCATCATGTTTGTCGTGGAAGCCCTAGGCATCAAGAAGGTTCGACATTGACACAATCTCTCGCTGTGTATACTATGTTTTTATTAAGAAAAACACGTGATTTGCAGAGACAAGAGAGATCGTCACCAATAGAAAACAGGCCAGGGGATTGAGATCGATGGATCCTAACACGCTGACCACTAGAGATTCAATGGAACCCCTAAACCGAGAGAAAGATAGCGGAAAATTCCTGCATTTGATAACTGAGGAGGAAGCTACCAAGCAAAATCTTCAAAACCGGCAGAGGAAACTGTCCAAAGCCGAGGAATGATGATCAGAAGGAGATCCCAGTCGTGATGAGCATATTGGAATCGAAGTTTCAATGGAAAAACTCGATCAGATGCGCCGTCGCCATGGAGTCGCCCTATGAGAGAGTTTCTTTGATCCTTTGATAATTTTAGCGAGGATATTGTTGATTGAATATATAAATATAGTTAGTTATGTATACATATTTTGGTGAATACATAAACAAGTTTGCCCCTGTCAAAAAATATCATACTCAGGCAAAACATTATAATTGTAGTCCAAAATCAAATAAAGCCCAATTTAAAAACCGATTCAATACTATAGTAAATTAATGAAAAAAATGGGTGTTAGAAAATTTGATCAGGTGCTCACGTCTTTGTCTTTCGTTCCCAATCAAGAAAAAAAAAAACTCAACAACAGATGAAACAAAAAAGGTAACATATCTAACACGTTCTATACTTAGCTTGCGCCTTCGGGTACCTGTTCGGGTACTAGCCGATTCTTTCGGGTATCGGGTTTTTTGGGTTTTAAAATTAGGGCTCATTGGGGTATTACAAAATTTTGGTTCAGGTTCGAGTCGGGTCCTCCCGGGTCCGGGTAGTTCGGTTCTGATGTTTAAGAACCTGAAAATAACCAAATTATCTCAAACTGATTGGGTATTTGTACTCAAAGTAACCATATTATCCTATTTGTTTCGGGTATTTTGTATCCAAATTACTAAAAAGAACAAAAAATAACCAAAAATTCTCATTTAACACAATTTTGTTTGTGTATTTCTATTCAAAAGATCTTATTTTATAAAAAATATTACAAATAACTAATATGTTGAATTTAAAATTTTAATTTAGATGATTTAACTATTTATAAGTATAACTAAAACTAATATTTTTAGATTCACATTTACATTTCGGATACTTATTCGGTTTTCGGTTCGGATCGGGTTCGGTCTCGGGTCTTCGGATATATCAATTGAGAACCCATTTGGTTATTTGCCCAGGTCCGATCGGGTTCAGAACCTTGATCGGGTTGGTTTTGGGTCGGTTCTTCGGGTCCGGACATATTGCCCATCCCTATTCTATACTAGTATTACATATTTTCAATACTTACGGTTTAATTTATTGATCATAATTGGTAAACTAGATAATCTATAACTATAGAACTATTCTTTGAATGTGAGAATGATGGGAAATGATCAATAAAAGACATATTGCATTTTGTGTAGAATTGTGTGTTAACATAACGTGAGTATTCATCTAATAAACATAATGAAAACTTAGAAATTATAGAATTGTTGTTCGATGAAAGATTTTTAAAATTTTTAAGCAGTTAAATTCTTCTCAATAGGAAGGGAAATTCTCAATGAAAAAATTCTTCAAACCCAAAAGAAAGTTTAGCTCTACGCCTTCATCTTGTTGTGCCACCGATAGATAATTGTTCTAGATCGGCCCTTTTATATACGACTCATCATTCGCCAGTCATTAACATTTACATGGTAAAGCATTTTACCCATTAGTTAAATGTTACTTTGTAGCTGGGGCAGGGAGGTACTTGAGATGCTGAAAATTCTAAACAATTTAGTAAGAGTTTTTATAAAAAATAATTTATAAATTCAGAGATTTTTTTTCATGTAAATTTTATAAAATAAATTGGGGGCTTTAAACTAATATTTGTTTGATAATGTTTAGGGCCGCCCCTGGCTGGGGCTTTCCTTTTCTTAGCTGGATGCATTGTATTATGATTGGAAAAATAATTATAATTTAATGATTAGTTGACGAAATATGTTAATGGGTTTGGTAAGAATGTCACCTTCGGTCACCCCTCTATCTTTTTGGTACAATTAACCCATCAAATTCAACGGACGTGGAGTGAAGGTGCCCACTCCAACATGATTTATAATTTTATAAGATGGACCATGACCACTTACATTACTCGTTATTCTATCGTTCTCGGCTTATCGCCATCCCTACGGTGTAACAAATTCATGATTGATGTTTTGAAACTCGACCTAGATCTGAGGTTGAGGTAAATCTCGTGATCCGAGATAAATCTTTTTGAGTTTTGTAAAAACAAATTATTTAAAATAAATTCTTAATAACCACTAAAACTCGGAATTCATTTACTAGTTGACAAAATAAATAAATTTTACATTTTTTTAGTTTTTAAATATATTTAGTTACATTTCTTTAATTTATTATCATATATAATATTAATTACACTATTTTATTTGTTATTTTTAAGTTTTCATGATGATTTCACTATGTCATCAGAAGAAAATGAAGTTAACGATGATAAAAATAACTAAAATTAGTTAATGTAATTTGCTGTTAGTTTATTTTGTTATGAATAATATATTATAATGTTTTTTAATTGTGGTTTATTTTGGATTTATAGTTTTATTTTATTATTCACACTTGAAATATAAAATTTTAGGAATTTTAAATCAAGATATTTTTTGCTAGGTGTCATAATTTGTAAGTTCTTAATTTGTTACAAAAAATATAATTTAAACTATTTTTGATATTTTGTGAAATGAAAAATATAAAAACTAAATTTAAGTATTTTAAAAAAAATTAAGAACCTAAAATATATACATTTTTAAACTATTATTTCAGTTATAAAAACATTTAGAAAAAACTTAACTTTAGTTTTTATATTTTTATTTTTATAATTAATATATATTATTATATAGTAAATTTTAATAATTTTTTAATTCAAAGATTACCTGTGATCGACCCAATAACCGAATGATTCGGTATCTTTTCTGGTTCGGTGTCCGCGACGGGTTTGAAAACATTGCTCAATGCTCACAATATATAGTATTAGTGATTAATCGACGAAAAACGTTAGTGGGTTTGGTAATAATGTCACCTTCGGCCACCCCTCTATCTTTTTGGTACAATTAACCCATCAAACTAAATGGACGTGGAGGAATAGTGCCCACTCCAACATGATTTATAATTTTATAAGATGGGACCATGAGTAGGACAGGACCACTTACATTACCTTACTCGCAATTCTATCGTTATCGCTATCCCTACGGTGTAATAAACCCACAATAATATGTATACTAGCGTGAGGCCGCACTATGCGCAGAATATAATTTTTAGTTTGATATATGTAATTATGTAATTGTATATGTTTATTGAGTTTAATGGTAGTTTAGTTTTAAAATTGCTTAGATAAATATACATTATTGAATTATTTTATATGCTCCCATATTGTAGATTATGTAAACCATTTTATTTAAATAAACGACTACAATATTCTAAATAAATGTTATTGATTCTTTTTTAGAATATGGGTTTAACATTTATGTCATTATATATAATTCATGTAGTATTTATTTAGAAAATATGGCTAGCTTTTGTGCCGTGTTGTATGCTATTCGTTGTAGTACCCACTTGTTTGGGCATATTTGTGTACACGCAATTCGTGCTCAGCTCTACGGATAATAGGGAGAAAGGGACGTTTAACTATATAGCGTTCTCCCGCCTTGAGGGTTGGTGAACCCGAGGGTCTAGCTCTTGGGATGCTGCCATCTGAATGAGGACCAATATATATATCGTCAGTGCCTTGGTAGTAGCAGGGAAGATTGGTCGTTAGACTGGGGCTGCCTGTTAATAGTGGAGATCTCGGGGTCCTCTTGATGATAGTCAATAGTCCCAACTCTAGGGTCGGTCCCTTGGGTGCCTTCTGATCTATAGTTGATGGTTTTGACTACCGGGGGCGGTCCTTGAGCGTCTAGGTATTGAACCATGGAAGATGTCTGCCTTCGATAAGGATTGCATATGCACCCTTCAGTGGAGGAGCGTAGCCTAGATGAGGCACATAGCTTAGGAAAGGCACTTAACCTAAGAGAGGCACGTAGCCTAGGAAAGGCACATGGCTCTGTGGTTGATAGGAGTCATATGTTGTAGAGGGCGCATAGTCGGAACGGATGGTAGAATTGTCGATATGCTTCAGTGAGCATGGAGCGTCGGTTTGCTTCAGTGAGCATGGCGTCTTCTTGGTGATGCGTAGGAAAACGTGACTTGAGCCATTAGATGGAGTTGTAGACGTTTTGCAGAGGGTCTTCTAGGTATGAAATATTGTCTTGGCGGATGTCAAATGCTTAAGCTCTAAATATGGACGTGTTTACCTCCTAATTTAGGTTTAGAGACCTTATATTTATAGTAGAAGTGGTGCCTCCTTCCTATGGCTTGGAAATATTCCATATATCTTTAGATAATATAATATTTCCATTTATCTCAAAGATATCACAAATACTAGCATATTTCCGTTTTCCTTTAGATTTTGGGAGATTCTCATCTTCTCTAAGTTGATTACCTGATAAATAGAAGATTTCCAATTATCTTAAGGTAGGAGAAATTGCATGGATCCAGACCAAGAACACAGGGACCCGGGAACCGGAGGCAGGACCCAGACTGGGGACAGGGACCCAGGATCTGGAGGCAAGGACCCAGAACCTGGAGGCAGGGACCTGGAAGTCGGAAGCTGGAGTAATCTCTTCATTGAATATTTGTCTCCAACAGCTTGCCCCTTATTTTTTTGGCTTCATGTTTGAAGGCATGGAATAACATGACTTTCTTCATAGGACTTCATGAGTTGCACCATCATATCGAGTTTCTTGTTGAGTTTGGAGTAGAACGTTGGCTCGTAGCTTGAGCCATCAAGCTTCCTTCTCGTTACTGCTTAGATGTACTTATGCTTGGTCTGGTTGGCATGATATCGTGGTCTGAATCAATGTAGATAGAGTTACAGACATGCTTCAATGGGCATGTGCTTTGTTGGAGTGAGGACAGTTAGGTGGATGTAGTTATACCCTCAATTTTGATGACTTGGAAGTGGATTACGAGGAAAACCGTCATGTAGGACCTTGTCGATGCTCTAAAGGCAGATATCACTGTCGCGCAGAATCAAGTTGAGCATGTAGGATTTTCTTCTTCTCTTTTATAAGGACGAGACGTCACCCCCATGGTGGGGATTGGCCGGAGTCAGTCGAAGGTTTGATGGAGAAGCCAGGAATGTTTGCATAGAGGGTAATGCTTCGGCTCATACTTCTGGTGCATGTGTTGCATATAGCTATACTCGGCCATAGATTAGGAAAGACTTCAGTTTGCGTTTCTAGAGGCTCTCTGAGAGGGAGAATGTTGATGAGGCTAAGGGTCACGGAGATGAGGAGGTACAATAGGACCCGGAGGCCGAAATCGAGGATCCTCATGCTTGATTCTGCTGGCCTTGCTTGCACCTCTCGAGCTTGTAAAATTTGTAATGGACTTTCCTTCAGATCTTCGTGCATGTCTCCTTTTTGCGTTTAGCATACTTGATGCTCCTTGAGGTTTTGATGTTATAGTTGTAGCTTCTTTCCTTGTCTCGAGATTGTATCTTGATTTTTGGCATGTTTGTCTTGGTACGTGGAGATAACCTAGCTGATTCTTGGTACCGGAGCAGATCTCTTGGATATGTTTTTTTGCGCTGAGCAGTGGTTTCCATGCCGAATAAAGAAGGTAGAAACATGTAGAATTCTCCTATTATGTCTTGGCCACTCTCAACTACGTAACATTGCAATCTGCCCCCAGGGGTAGGGCATCATCGATGATGGGATAATCTTGCATCGTGCTCTCATAAAACTTGGGAGCTTCTTGCTGAATATTGTAAGGAACCCATGGGTTGGATGGATTTTCGTCAAGGAACCAACTGCTTGCACGGACCTTAGTCCAGGAACCCTTAGGTCATAAGGATTTACGCCCACAAACCCGGTGGTCCTGTGGATCTTCAGTGGACCTTCTCGTATTAGTCGTGTACATTTCTCGGTAGGCTTTTTGGAGCAGTGTCTTTCTTTATGTCGTCCAACTGCTTTTCAGGAACCAGATATATTAGGTTCATGAAACTGGAATATAGGGATGATTCACATTCCACCTCACGTAGATAGGTTACTCGTGAATTGCTTCCAAGAGATAACATGTCTCTTTTATGGATCCGAACATTCAATAGCTGGATTCTGGTATCGAACGAAACCATGGTATTATTTCAGAATCTGGAGATGTTGTTTGGACCTAAAGGTCATTCTTGGATCCTGGAGGCTGCCCTAGACCCAGAGTCGCATTTATTACCTGCAAGAGAAAATTTAAACCCGGAGGTTGAGTAAGGACTCTTTGGTCGTTTGGGAACCCGGAGGTTCCTTTGGACCCTGAGGTCATTTTAAACCTGGAGGTTTCTTTTTGACCAGGAGGTTCCTTCGGACCATGAGGTTGTAGTTAGGAACCTGAGGTTTCTTTTCGACCCGGAGGTCATTTGGGAACCTGGACGTTCCTTCGGACCCTGAGGTCGTATTTAGGACCCTGAGGTCGTCGTGGAACCGGAGGTTGTTTTGAACCCGGAGGTTTCTTTTCGACCAGGAGGTCATTTGGGAACCCGGAGGTTCCTTCGGACCCTGAGGTCGTATTTAGGACCATGTGGTCGTTTTGATTAAATAGCCTCCGGCCGATATCTTTTGATAACCCGGCGGCTATTTCTGAAATCGTATGCTGCCTTCCTGGGGTAGGCCACTACCGATTTCGTTTTGGACCTTGCATTCTGCCACATGGAAGTAGACCATTGTCGAGGTATTATTGCTTCACGCTGCTTCTGCATAAAGCCACTCTCAGCCCCCAGGTATTGCTGCTTTCCACGTCTGGTCAAGAAGGAAATTATAATGTGCTCCCGGACTTTTGCACTATTGCTCCTTGTATTTCACAGTACTTTTTCAATTGTTGTTTTGGGACCCCGATATGCCTTTGGGTTATACATGGGTTTTAGGTAATATTGACTGCATACTCAGATTGATCAGACTCATTCATGATGTTAGTCTCATACGTTGTTTTTGTGTGGACGTACCACGTATCGTTGAGGGTCAGCTAATTGTTTTGGCCTCCTCATTTGACTTAAAGGAACCATAATATGGAATTCTTTAATGGCTTCTTGCAACCTGGTTTGTGTCTTTAGCATTGACTTTGAAGAAAGATTCAACCTTGATGCCATTGATTCTTAAAGAACTGAATCAGAGCCAGAATGTCGAGTTTGGCGCCATTAAAGTGTTAAAGACCAGCGGTTGTTTGCAGCCACATTCTGCATAGCATAGCTTTCGCAGACATTATACTTACATTACATTTATTATGAGAAGCCAGATTCTTGTTCTTGCGTCTCCATGCACTGACCAGAATGTTCCTCATCGTTCTACAAGCTATCCAATACCTCTGACATTTTTTGCGTACCAGTTGTAGTAACAGAGCTTGGTCTTCATGCTCTTGCATCGCAGGTTAGGCCTAATTTCTAGAGTTTCTTTAGCTTATTTCTTAAAAGCAAGTAACATTCTATAACAACTCTTCATACTCGAGATGTCGTCCTCTCCCTTGGAAGATCAACGGACATACTCCCCTTCATATGGCTGGCGTAGTATTATGGCAGCGAAACATTTACTCCTTTCAAGGCTACGAAAGAGAATTGGTAAGGGTCGAGATACGAGAGTGTGGAGTGAGCACTGGGTCCCTGACTCAGTGGCCCGCCCACCTAGACCTGCCGACCATATTGTCTACAGACTCCCCTGCCTCCCGGTTCAAGCCCTTATTAGGAATGATACCAAGGAGTGGGATATACAAATTTTACGGGAATATTTCCAGCCAGACGATATCCCTTTGATACTTGGGATTAAACCCTCCTGCTCCTCTGCTCCGGATGGATATGTTTGGGACCATACGAAGACAGGAGTATACTCAGTTAAAACCGGCTATGACCTACTTCAATCGAACAAGACGAGCCCTACACAGGAACTGGTTCTTCAACCGAGCATCACAGGCCTCCACAGCCATGTGTGGAGGATAGAGGCTCCAAGCAAGATGAAGCATTTTTTGTGGCAAGCTATTTCGGGTTGTGTGGCGACAACAGAGAGGCTCACATAAATACACCTAGGCACCGATAGGAGTTGTCCTAGATGTGCTGGCTCAATGGAGTCGAGTAACCACCTTATTTTTGAGTGCCCCCTTGCCCTGCAGGTTTAAGCTTTATCGGACTATACGTCCATTCCGGGTGACTTCCCGAGTAATTCTATCTACCAAAATTGAAACTTCTTCTTTTTGGAGAGAAAAGAGGTGGCTCCTCAGAGACCACAATGCGACACAATTCCTCTAGCTCCTCTTCTTTTAACATGCTGCTCCACCAAGATAGCTTTGTGTAACATTTCCTCTAGCTCCAAGTAGTGCTGGATCTCTACTATGTCTTGTATCTCATGGTCGAGTCCACCAAGAAACCGTGCCATAGTAGCTTCACTGTCCTCAGATACACACGCTATTAACATTAGTAACTCCATCTCTTGAAAGTACTCCTCTACAGTCTGTGATCCTTGAGTAAGTAGCCTCATTTTTTGATGTAGATCACGATGGTAATGACTTGGTACAAACCTCTTACGCATCACAGATTTCATATCAGCCCATGTCTCAATAGGAAATTCACCATTGCGCCTCTTGTTTGTAACCAACTGATCCCACCAACTCAAAGCATAATCATTGAATCAGTAGCAGCGATTTGGATTTTCTTCATCTCTGAGTAATGCTGACAGTTGAAAACAAGTTCAATCTTCTTTTCCCACTCAAGATACGCATCTGGATCAGCTTTGCCATGGAAAGGATGGATTTTGAGCTTTAATCCAGATAGCTCATTGCATTTGTGTCTTCGGTTCTCATGATCAGGTCGCGATCTTCTACTGCTATGTTCGACCCAGAGCTATGGCTACTTCTCTCATTGAAGTTATCAGTTTCTTCTGAACCCGCATGTTCTTGCTAACCTCGTCGGTTCCTTCTTGGCTCACGTGTCTGACCACTGGGTTGTTTATGTCCTTCATTTGGTCTTTGTTCAAGTCTCTCGTCAAGTAACTTCACCATAGCATCCATAACTTGTTTGATGAGTGCTTCTTGAAGCAACTTATTCCTTCTCAAAAACTTTGCATCATCTTCTTCGGATCCCATAGCTTCCTGATTCACAAAAATATTTGACCCAGTAAGTAGTTCAAAGGATCGAAACACTAAAGAATTCAGATAAAGAAAGAAAGGATTCAAACAAGGCGGCAATTGTTATTTGAAAACAACACAGAACGATTTTGAATTTTGTTACTCTCGAAATAGAAACAATACAGATCAGATTCAATGGATGAGGATTTTTTATTCAAAAGGTACTGATATATGTTAACAATAACAGATCGGAGCACACAAACACAAGAAAATTTAAGATCAAGAAAAATAGTAGCGTAATCGATAAGAATACAAAACATTTTTATGTAAAACTTGATCGACAATCTTAGATCTATCAATACTGAACCTTGAAACAATATATCTATAAATCCTGAAAATGAAAACAATCAGATCTAACGAGAAACAACACACAAAAACCGAAATATCAAGGATATGAACTCGTTAAGAATAGATCTTATGAATACGTAAAGAAAAATCGAAACTCCCCTTCCAGAGTGCTCTGATACCACTTAACACACTCCTAGGATGCTGCTCTGGATGAATATCAATAGATCCTTGCATAAACGAATCAAAGACTTGATTTTATCAAGGCTGTGGATCGATTGGTGACACAAAAGGCTGCGGAAAGGCTTCTTGATACTCCTAGGCTTAGATCGGATATGACACACCTCTCTAAAGCCCTTAGATGTTGGATATTACACACCAACAGACTGTATATTACACACCAGACACCCTCTTACTCGTAACAAGCAAAAGAGAAAGAAAACTCAAAGGTTTTATGTAAAAGAAGATTTGATAGATATTAGGGTTGCCGTCTCACACATATATTGTGAAAGCTGGAACAGGCTCCAAGAATTTCAAAACCAAAGGAACACGCTCTTAAGGTTGGTCCGAGAGTATTATCTAGGGGATATGTTAGCTAGACTAAGGCCTCGTTAAAAACCTATCTTTGCAAAACCCATTGGGACAAAAACAAACATAGGAAAAGAGCACACATAGCTAGCTGGCCTAGATAACACTCAGCTTGATGGTGGGGTGGCATGGATGGTGGTAAGTGTGTCTTGAAGTATAAAGCTTCCTCCAAGATGTTCTTCTTGCTCCAAAGACTTCTTGATCAATCCTCCAATAGCTTCCTTGAGTTTCCTGGTTAAGACTTCTTGATCAATCTTCCAATAGCTTCCTTGAGTTTCCTGGTTCTGGCTCTAGTCATGGGACCTCTTGGAATGGATAAGACATCATCTTCTTCAGCTGGTTTATCTCTACACGCTTCATCTCCATCTTCATTGGCTATCTGGTCCATGACACATCACCAAATCGTGTCATAAATGTTAAAATGTTTTTAGTTGAACTTTATTATCTTTGAAAAGTATTAAAAACGGTTTTATCATCAAGTATATATTTATTTTATTCCTATAATCGAACTTTATATAATGTTACAGCCAGAATTTGTTTTATATATATAAGTAGAAAAAATTCAAATACAATAACCATAAATCATAACTCAACAACCTCTAAATTTAAATATATAGTAAATATTTATTTTTGAAAAAACAGATAAATAGTATTAAAACAGATAAATAGTATTAACAAAGATTTTTACATGGGTTTTCAAAAGTAAAATATTTTTAGTAACAGTATTTTAAAGACACTTTTTCCGTTTTTAAAGACACTTTTTTTTAAAAAAACAACTTTCATATTTTTCTATACCAAATGATATAAAAAGACACCAGACAAAAAAATGAAATAAAAATTGAACCAGTGTTCACAATATCTAAACAGTTCTTATATAAACTGAAACAAAATTGGAACCAAACCGAGAATCGAGCTATCTAAAATAAAGTTTATGTACTCAAAAATATAAATAATATTTAGTTTTAAAACTATCAATATTCTAAAAGCACTACTTATAACTAAACTACCCACAAAACGGGTTTTTCCTATTTATTTTTTATCTGGAATGTTTTAATTATCCTCATTTCCTATAAACATGAATATATTTTGTCAAAAAATTAAATTTATTTATTTTATCTGATATTTATCCAAAAATCCTACTTATATGGTTTTTTATTTGAATTATTCAAAATTATCCGAAAATGGGAACCATAATTGAAATGAACTCAAACTTTTATTGGATTCATAATCTAACAAGGGCATAAATAAGGGGTTTTTTGCCAAAACTAACCCACAACTTGGTTTTAACCCCAATATTAGGATTCAACATTATAGTCCTTTGTGACCAAACAAAAAAACAGAAGACATTTTTACGAATATAGCCCTAGTAAGTTGTCTGAGTCTGGACGACTGAAATGTTAGTTGTCTGGACGATTGAATCTTAAAAATAATTATAAATTTTGTAAAAATTATTTTGATGAGTGAAAAATTAAAAA
>JABAYD010019017.1:0-13301 GCA_014822095.1 Diplotaxis tenuifolia
GATTCATACTTTTAGATATATAATAATTATATTATTATTTATTTGTATATACTTTTATATACATAGAGAGGTATATATATTTTATTTATTATATATATGTTTTTCTTTTATTTTGCAATCAAATTATAATAAATCTAATGATGCAATAATAATAAAAAAATCAAGCATAGTCGATATAGTGAACAAATAATCACGAGAACAAGTTAAGTGCCATATGATTCTATTATGAAAACGTCCAAACGTTTAGGTTCTATAGCATATGCGCATGGGTTTTAGATCAGTAGTTTAGGGTTCTATCAGGCCGCAAGGCGCCAAAGATGTCCTAAGTCAAGTGACATGCGAGGGAAGTTTCAAGGCTTCTTGGTTTTCGAACTCTATCAATCAAGACAATCATGCGAACAACAGAAAACATTACGGCTCAAGCTACACACATAGGTTTGTGTTCAATCGGCATATGCAAGAGGTTTCAAGGCTTTTATAGGTTCTGGTTTCAAGATCAAACAACTCTCAATCAAGCACTATGCAAATGAGGTTTCAAGGCCTCTTTAGCAACATGATTTTGAATCAAATGCGGGTTCATCATGAATTAAGTGTATCCGATGTGATAAAATGCAGTATGGCAAGTTGCAGTAGGATGAGAACAAGATGATCAAGCAACATCATAATTGAGGTTTCAAGGCCTTACGGGTTCATTGAATCATGCGTATATGGTCAAGCAACAAGACAAGCAAGATGATCAACAAAGACAAGTTACGTGTTGATCAAGACTCGTAATCAAACTATGACAAGTCGAGGCAAGCAAGACGATATAAACAAAGAGATTTCAAGGCCTCTTATGATCCGTTGCAAGAGATTATTTTACAAGTTGCAGGTTCTACACAATTAGTTTATCTATAAGCAAGATGTTCAAGCAAACGGGTTTGTCAATGTGGTCTTTAGGTTCAGTTTCAAGCTAATGGTTCTAAGTTTTAAAATCAAGTTCAGATACAAGTTGATCAAGTTCTATGCAAGCTTCTCCGGTTCTATCAGCAACAAGTTCAAGCTCTTGGTTAAACAAGCAAATGACATAATGGAGTGGTACAAAGCGATGATCAACAACAACAAAACGGTTTATATATATCGGGTTTAAACAATCAATATGAAAATGAACTTATACGAGTAACAAAGTGGCAATGGTGATTGGCGTATAACAAGATCTCATTTTTATCTTTTAAGCGAACAATCAAGCAAACAAGCTCTCGACACAAACAAAGCGTAGTTCATACAAGATGCCCATGGTAAGTTCAAAAATTCTCGGTATAAACAAACGAAGAAAACAATTATACGATCTCAAACTTAGGTTTATTACATACGTTAAACAAAACGAGTAAGCTTATCGTTTCAAGGCGATGAATAAAAGCGAGCAAGTAGATGATCTTATGAACAAGACGAGTTCACGCAAGTAACGAATTCAAATTCAAGGTTAAACAAGCAGAGCGTAAGTTAACATGTATCAACAAATCATACGATCTAATGTTCAGGTTTGAGATGCACATGAGATCAATGTGTTTCATGGTTCAAGATGTACACGGGTTTAAAAAAGCAATCTATCAAGCTCAAGCTCTCGATTTTAGGAAAAAACAATCCAATGAGTATAAACAAGCTTAGCAAACGATTTATGTGTACATGCTCTCGAGGTAAAGCAATCAAACGATGCGACCTAATGAATAGACTACCTTCTCGGATCACATGAACAAGAAGATTAAACAAGTTCGACCTAATGATTCAAGCTTTCGGTTTTCTAAAACGATATGTGCAGGAGAACAGAACAATCTCATGAATAATTTACCAAGTTCATCCGTTTTTTCGATTCAAGCGATAGTGATCAAGTAAAGGAAACGAATTCAACAAACGATATGAGAAACTACTAGCCGATAAGGAAACGAATAAAGGAAAACGAATTCAACAAACGAATTCAAGTGAGAGAAACATATTCAAGCTTATGAATTTTAAATTAGTTCTCGGGTTTTATATATATGTCGGCACCATGCGGTTTGCATGAGCCGATAAGGTACGTTTAGGGTTTGCGTTCTTATGATCTATTTTAATTTATAGATCTTTTACCTTTTGGTTTGATTGTAGGGTTGAACGGACCACCACGAGACGGAGAGAAGACCGCGAACGGAACACCAATCTCCGAGTAATTCCGGCGAGGAGAGAGAGAGGTCCGGCGGCTATGAGAGAGAGAGGCGCCGACGAGTGGTGAGAGAGAGAGCTAGGTTTTTTTTTAGTTTAGCTTAGGATTGGCAGTCGTGCTGATAACGTGTTGTGGAAAATATGTCTTTCTCGTTCATATCTCTGTTGTATTTATACAAGGAATTAGATTGTCATACGGAATACGATGAACATTATCCTATGATAATAATGATAACAACTAATTAAAAGATAATAACAAATCAACATAATATTTATCCTAACAAATTTTTCACTGTATATATATTTTTCTTAACACCATAATGTTTGCATGTTGTTCTCATGTCTGCTATTTGAATAATCGAAGTTTTCATTTATTATGCGTACGCATAAGTCGCGGTCGATGTTCTAATTATTATACTAAACGAACTTCAGAATTGCGGATATTATCTTTATCCAAACGTCAACGTCTAAACGGTTGTACACGGCTCACAATTTTTGACTTTTGTATGACATTTCACCTATACACATGTATGATGCTCTGATTAATTAGTGATGTTAATGACAAAAAAATACTCGAGATGTTTTAGCCTGGCCTTTAAAACATGTTGTTTGATCGGCAAGTGGCACCGGTAAACATTTTTGAAGGCTAATTTGACAGATATCAAAAATGGGAAATATAATAATTTGTTTAGCGATTTGCAAATGTGTAGCCATTTTCCGTGGTGATCATTGGATAGTCTAACTACCATTTGTTCACTGATTAAATTAGCCATGTTTTACCAGCATATTGGCCATGGCCCATGGAGTTGTTTATTTTACAAATTTGTATTATTATAATTTTCCATTGACGTATGCCGTCTAATTAAAATCATTTAAATTACTTTATGGGACGTTTTTTTTTTTAAAAAAAAGAAGTATTTAGACTATCAAATGTGTGAAAAATATATCGATATATTAAGAACGAGTTTTTGAACGAGTTATAAATAGCATATATAGAAGTGTAAATTTAAAATATCAAATATTGATTCATCGTTTGCCATAGTTCTTTCTTAAACACAAAAATTGGAAACCAAAGTCCACAGAGAAGCATCTAGAGAATGGCATTCCAGGGACGGACAAGAGCACACTGAAATACTCTTAAAGAGGATCATGTAAGTGACACCGTTTTTATTTTCCTTTCGTGATTATGTTGCATTTGGTTTAATATTAACTAAATTATTTGGCTTCTAGGTTCTTTGGGCTACTTAATAAGTAAAGACTGTCTTCTTCTTTCATTCAATTGTAAAGAAGTGACAATTCACCACTTGTAAGTTTTAACATATGTCTTAGTTCTCTGTATCATGTAGCAACAATTTCGCAAGAACGTTGTGTACCTATTTACCGATTATTTCTGCATTTTTAACCCATAAGTCAAGCAAAGAAAGGGAAGGAAGCAAGAACACAAAGCTGCATTAGTCATCTGTCTTTTGGGTAAAAAAAACTATGCATCAGTCTTTGCTGGAAATGCAGAAGTAAACATTGTTTACCATAATGAGGGGAAAATAAACACTTCCCAAAGTCTTGTTTTGAATAGTTTCTTTCTTTTATATGCTCTTTTCACTTTGTTTTGTTAGTTTCTTCTCCACTATCCAACCAACCCTACAAAACAACAAAGTAAACGCTTAAAACATCAAAATCATTTAATTTCTGGTGGCTTGCAAGAACAACCAAATTGATTACTTGAGGCTTACCCCTAAAAGATAAGAGAACATTCTATCCAAACATTTTGCGGTATTGCTTTTTCTCTTCATTATCTCTAATGGCAATCTGCACACATATATAGAGCTTTAACATTAGTCAAGGGACATTGATGCTGGAAGTAAAGTCACTGGAAAGCAAACAAACATCAACTCACCTTTTTCATTACAGCAGCATATTCTTTCTTAAGACCAGCTGAAAAATCAACATCAGGCAAGTAAAAAAAACATGCCAAGTTAGATTTATCCCCCAGTAAGCTTAGGTGTCAATAACCACAAGCCAAACAAGCAAAACTAAGGACTCACCATCGGTAGGTTCGAATTGAAGAGCTTTCTCAAGGCTTTCAG
The DNA here is from genome assembly GCA_014822095.1 of Diplotaxis tenuifolia. Taxonomy (NCBI): domain Eukaryota; kingdom Viridiplantae; phylum Streptophyta; class Magnoliopsida; order Brassicales; family Brassicaceae; genus Diplotaxis; species Diplotaxis tenuifolia. The sequence goes on from JABAYD010019017.1 coordinate 4,260, forward strand.
CAGCAGCATCGATGTTATTGAGAGCCATGTATGCCTAAAACATTTACCAACAAGCATATCAAGAGCAATCCATAATATCTGCTATAGGTAAACCTTTTGAGTACCTGGCCTTGACGAAACAATGCTTTGACATTGTTATCTTCATCACGCATAGCAAATTCAGTGTCCAACAATGCTCCTTTTGCATCTCCAATTTTCAGTTTGCAGGCCTGCCATGCCACAGGAGCTAGTTACAACACAAAGAGAAGGCACCAGAACTATAAAACCTGTTATAGAGGGAAGCCAAAGCAATCCTAGCTGGAAACAATTTTATAAATGTAATCCAATTTACCATTATCATATCTCAAGGTCAAGCTAACTCAACCAAACTATGTATAAAAAACCATAAACTTACAGCACTATTAGAGAAGATTTGTGATTTTGTCTTCCTTAAGGAAGTGCTCGTCGCTGCAAGATCACAAGTACAGAGAATAATGAGTAAGAGAGTGATGCAGTAAATAGAAATATATATATTACAATAACTCGAAGAATAAGATGATGAATGAACCTTGATCAATGCCATCTTTCTCCCAGCAAATATCCAGATAACGCAAAGCCTTGCGGTACTTTCTCAGAGCCATCTTGTAGTCTTGTTTCTATAAAGTAAGATGCATTTCAAACACAGATCAGATTCAAACGAAAATCTGATGCACATATAATCCAATTTAAAAACGCTGCACACCTTAAAATGCTCATTACCACTAGCCTTGACAGAATCAACAGTCTCCATCCACCAAGACAACTCCACAGGACTCTCATCCAAATCAACAGGCCAGTCAGGGAACACATCACCATCCTTAAAAAAATTACAAACGCCATCATCTTCACCCTCATGAATCACCCCACAGTCATGAATTACTACATCCTGACAAGGACAAGCATTCTCCTCCGTTGAAACATGCTCAATGGAACGAACCACTCCCATCCCTTTAGTAACCTTTCCGAACACAACATGTTTCCCATCAAGATGAGAAGTGCGAGTGGTGGTAATGAAAAACTGCGACCCATTAGTGTTGGGTCCAGAGTTAGCCATAGAGAGCATCCCTTTCCTCTCGTGTTTCAGCTCAAAGTTCTCATCTTCAAACTTCAACCCGTAGATAGATTCACCACCAGTACCATCGCTGGCTGATATGTCCCCACCTTGAATCATAAACCCTTTGATTACACGATGAAATCTATTCCCCTGAAACACAAATACACCACAAAGCAACCAACTTTATACGGTTTTACATTATCCCCTGAAACAAAAATATCATAAAGGAACCAACTTTATACGAATTTACATCATCCCATGAAACAAATAATCATAAAGGACGCAACTTTATACGATTTCACATCATCCCCCGAAAAAATAAATCATAAAGGATTCAACTTTATACGGTTTCTCTCATACTCTGTTCTGCGATGGTGGACAAAGGCGGAAGCTTTAAAGCAGAGACGAGTGACCCATTAAACTACAAAACCCTAAATCTCAGAAGAGAGAGAAACCTTGTAGTGGAGAGGGACGCCGGTGTTGGGACCGATGCCTTTGTCGCCGGTGCAAAGGGATCGGAAATTGGCGGCGGTTTTGGGGACGACGTCGTCGTAAAGCTCGATGATGATTCTGCCTTCGAGCTCACCACCAATGCTAATGTCCATGAAACACCTTGACTTACCCATCTTTGTGGCTCTTTCTCGCTTGTTGCTGTATCTATAAAGAGGTGAGAGAGGATGAGACAAAGAAGGTGGGGGGAACTTTTCTCCCTCGGTCTCAGTGGCTCCGACTCTTGAGACTGTAGAGGGGAGACTTTGTTGGAAATCAAAACGACAGAGAAGAGTGAGAGGGAACCCTAGGACCCACTTTCATCCACTCCAACTATTTTGTCTTTATTTATTTACTCTTGTATTATTGATTAATTATCTCCGGATACGTTGATGTACCAAGAATTGAATATGGTAGGTAACTTATCCACTACATAAGAGTGGTCGTCCGGATATTCGTTAGAGTTCGGATCTATTTTTATCGAAAAAACTAGTGGTATGTCTGCGCTGCGCACGGGATATGTGCCATGTGTTGTTAAACTAAACATTTGTTTAGTAGCTATCTTAGTTTAGTCTTTAAAATATACTGTTGTAGTATAGCTAATAGTATAGCTAATGATGCATTTTAAAAATTGAGATTTAATTGCCTTGTGGAAGGGCTATAGGTTACTTTATGTGGTACGAAAAATCGGTGGTTGACGGCAGTGATTGCGCAATTCCATCTCCATAGACTTGCTTTTAAATATTGATGGTTATTGTAGTAACATTGAAAATATTTAAATTTGATTTCATAAATTTTGGATCTTTCATACAGTAATTATGTAGTCTAAAAGAGTTTAGTTACGCATGATTTTTGCAGATACGTTATTATGATATCCAGAGTCGATATTGTTGTGGTTAACTAAACTGCATAATAACCTAGTTTTAATTCTCTTAAAAGAAATAATAACTTTTTTATTCTGTGTAATTCTTTTATTTTGCTTTATTTTATTTATAGATGATCATCTACTATTATATATGCTTTTGTTTGTTATTTTTAAGATTGTTGTGTATTGGAACATTTGTTTGGATTTTTTCACTATTTTTTACTTTAATTTAAAATTGCAAAAGATTGTGTTTTGCTCCTATTTTCTTTCCTTAAGAGTATGTCGCTGTTTTATTTACGTTATTTTATTTATTAGATCATGTTATTTTTTTGGGTATTTATATTTGTTGTTTCTCGGTTGTGAAACTTAATTGATTTTCCAAGTATTTACCAAATTAAGTCCAATTTAACTTCTGTTAATTTTGTTTTAAAAAATAGTTTGAGTAACAAAGGTTGGAACCTACTAATATGATTTTCAAAAATTGGATCCAATTTGATCCAGTTCTGATATTTGAGTAATTTGGTATAATTTGACTAAAAAGGTAGATAATTCGAATTTTTGGATTAAATAGTTGGTAACTTATGTTGTGATTATAAAAACATAAAATTAAAAAAAATCAAATAATGGTTTACAATAATGTTTTAAGGATATTTTTAAATTTAAGACTAAAATACTGTATAGTTAATATTTTTAAATTTAAAAGCTATATTTTAGATGTTTCGATATCTGTTTTTTTCGTAGTTTCAATTTGTTTGGTTCTGAATATATATGAACTTTTTGGCTATTTGATTTTTTTTTATCACCTATAGACATGGACCACTTAAGTGTGTGGCAGAAAGTGCTGCCTTTCGAGGCACAATAACATTAGAAGTTTTATTTTATTTTGTGTTTGTCTTCTACAAACAAAATATTTTGATTTAACTATCTTTGATTAATTTTAACCTTTACATTTCAAAACTAAATTTAAATTTCACAATATTGTCACAATCCTAGAAGCATTGAGAGCGTATGCATGTAGCTCAAACACTGTAGCAGACTCAATTTTCTTTATACCACCATATTTCGTAGTATTGTGGAGCAGCTAGCTCCAGACGTGCCCAAACCAGCGGTTGGTCAAGTCAACATCTCTTTATTTGCAAGGTCCAAACAATAAAAACTTGAATCATCATGAATAGATGTTAGTGTAGTAAGTATCATAATATTTCTACATGCAAACGTGACAAACAGAGAGGGTAGAAAGATGGTTTCAACCTCCAACAAACTAATTCGGGTGGCAACAATGACCGTAGGCTCCACACGCATCCTAACTAAGTTCTGGTGAAATTGGCTGGCCTGAAACATCAAAAGCAATGAGACAAACAATTCCACAACTGAAATAAAAACTGGAGTACTTTGGAACTTGGACTTAAAGATACCAGAAAAGTAAATGTGAAAATCCATCATGTTGCTCTAATCTTATTATAAAACAAACAGGTCATTCATTGTGTGGTGTAAAATAAATACCAATAATTATTTTTTCTAAAGCCCGATTTATAGAGATCAAGGGATATCTTAAACATCAAATGAAAGTATGCATCACCAACCTTAAAATTAAATTGGATATATAATCTTCAATAACCCTCTAGGATGCATCACTAACCTTAACTACAAAGCGTCCTAACCCATGCGATAAGTCATTAACGTGTGCATGTAGAAACATTGCATAAGATTTTTTTTCATTTTTGTTGTCCATGATAATTGAAGATCTTGTGTCATGATTGATAGTAAATACATTTTATTAGTAATCACTCTAAAGTGACTCACATAATGTGATTGTGTGTGAACATGTTCTCGTTAAACGGCCATACTAATAATATTGTAATAGTAATCCTTGTACATTTGGATACACAAATCTTCGGTTAGCTCTGCATCAGGATCGTGTTTCCTCATTACTTGAAAGCTGAGACAAAAATCTGAGAAATAATCAAACCCTTTATATACTATCACAAATTTTAACTTGATGAGCATCGAATCATTTTTCAATAGACTTGATGAGCATCGAATCATTTTTCAATTTTTTTACTCTCTAATTCTCCAACAATAATTATAGTACTATCACAAATTTTAACACGTGAAATTACTTCAAATTATAGTACTTTAGCCAGTAGGGAGATATATATAGTATAACCCACTGTTGTTTTCACTAAAGCAAGATGGGAAAAAAACAGAGGGCTTCGAGAGAGAGATAATACCTTTCCACCTCTTCCTTTGGCACATCAGTAATAAGCAGTCCATCATCACTATGAAGCAGCTGGAATAACATTCTAAAACATATGTACGAATGCAACTGGTGATGAAAGACCAAGTAATATATAACAAATATTGTAAGATGTAGAATATACAACCTTGGAGGCTTTAAATTTGGCATGATGGATTTCATCAGAAGCGGAACAACCAAGATCAACCTGCATCACTCTGTTCTAGCCGAGGAAGCACCAGAACCAAAAAGAACCAAAATACAAATCAAAAATTATAAGGACACAAAAAAAAAATGACCTTACATTGTGTCTAAACTCCTTCAATTTGATATTTCTCATGTTTTCAACTAGAAAATATATTTCTGACGGTCTCTCTGATTTCATTAATAATACTTTCCAGGTGCTTCTTCTTTTCTTTATACTTTTTCTTCAACAAAGTAATTGCAACAACAAAAGAAAAAAACAAAAACAATACATCAAGGAACCATCATCAATTGATTTGATAATATAGACCAAAGTTTAAGCTTTATTCAAAAGGGTTCAATTAAAAGATCTTAGAAATCCTAAACCTTTGAAAGTGTCTAAGAGAAGAACCCACAGCTCCCCAAATTCATGACGTGTAATCGCCTGAAACACGTGTAAAGAAGAAACCTCATCAACAAACGGGATTAGAACTATCTCCCAAAGAGTGAAATAAATATTTGGATTGAAAACGCTGAAAATTTTGAGATAATACGCCAGATTATGTTTTAAAACTATGATAATCATGAGTTTGAAGAAGAGAACAACCTTAGCTTCTAGGCGGAGTATGTCTACACCCATCAACTCCCCACTAGGTTTAACATTCTTGTTTCCCAAAATCTGAGCCACACCTCCACCGTTGAAGAACAGCGGCCAGCCTTCAAATCCAGCCTTCAAATCACAGAGTAGGAAAGATGATTTGTCATTATAGTGAAGAAAAAATCTTTTGATATTATGAATTGTGAAGATGATGATCAAGGGAAGAAACCTTACCTTTTCATAGGTGGAGAATCATGGAAGAGGAATAAGATTCAATGTATGAGAGATCGTGGATCTAGTTGGCCAGAAGAGTTAAGAAGTGATTAATGACATTGAATCAATGCAACTTGTAACGGTTTGAAGATGAAGAATCGAGACGAAAAGGTTACGAACAGACATTGATACAATTATTCAGAAAGTCTTCTCTCAGAACCTCCATTATTGAAAGACGTAATCAGCTTTGAAAGAGGCGATGAACCCTGGTCCCTAGTAACGCAACTCGTGAAGAAAGTAAAAGAAAACTGGCCACCTTTTTTTCTCTTTTGAACCCATAACAAATTAAACAAATCCCACAAATAATATAATCGTGTAAGCCCAATAGATAACCAAAAAGAGTAGAATGTTTTTCTTATGGAACACGTGTCTACACCTAATGAATTGAATTAATGATGTCATATGATGACGTGTATTGATGAGAAGAGAGTGGTCTTCTTCATTATAGTATAAGATGTTCCACGTAGAAGAAATGAGAAGTATATGGAAATTTTAGCCTCTTACACCAATATTATACTCTCTTGGACTCCAATTTGCTTAGAACTATATAGATTCCATTCAAGTGTGTTGTATAACATTCATAATCATTTAAAAAACATATTTGCTCAGGGACGCCCCTGTTTGCACATTCATATTCTACTGAAATAGTCATTTTTTTCATCACTTGTTTTTAATACGTTAGATCAAATCATAACACTACTTATACGTGAATCCCGTGGTCCACCATAATTTTCGGGTGAAACGGTGGAAATTTGTGAGTATTCACATTCAGTCATAGTTAAATACGTAAAAAGGTATAGTAAAAAAATTATCAATTAGTCAGTAAAGTTTATATAAAAACATATACACATATATATTTCATTTCATTTTTTTAATTTTGCTAACGGATATGTATTGGTTTTACTTTGGAATTTATTGTAAACTAATTCTGATTAACAGATTTGTAAACTCTTGATTGGGTAACTATGATTCATCAGCTTCCAGTTACTCTATTCCACCTACAAAGGCCGCTTTAGAAAGTTCTAAAGTCAAAGCTGAACAAGCCAGCGAATACCCATGGGAGAGAAGGTGGAGCAATAAAAACGGAACCTTCATCAAGTATCCCTCGCCATGTGCTTCTGGAATGTATAGAAAATCAAAGAGAGTTCGTCATAGGCCAATTCTATTATGTGGCTACTGGAGAAAAAAAGGATTTCTGATAGTGACATTGTCCTTGACAGCTTCTCTTTGACATTGTCCTTGACAAAAAGAAATACATGGCTTAATTAGTTTATTGTTAGTATTCAATGAAATTAGACCCATAGATCATGATTTGATATACAATTAGAGAGGGATCATAAGTTGTAGAGATGAAAAGATAAACAAACAAAACTCTAAGGATTGAGAGGGAAGATTGATATATGATTGTTTTTTTGTTGTCAGGACAAAAATCGTGATGTATTACTCGTTTTTAGAATGTTTAAAGCATTACTTTAAGAGATGAGCTTCAATGGATGCGCAAATATATCAATGTGCTTACGGAATTTGTAATCCATGGATGTGTAATCTCTCACATTTTCATATCTTCATGTTCTAATACGGCTTTAAACGGTTTTCTGCAAAAAGAAAATTTGAGTAATGTGAAACTGGAACATCAGTCAAAGCCAGAAGGTATCTCATTGGGCTAGGCCTGGTAGACTATCAGATGCCCACTACAGCATAAATAAATACCAATGCACTAGGTTAAAGTATGTTTCATTTGTTCTCTAAGGTTTAGCCGCTTACAATGCCTGATATCTCCATTTTCTCCTGTTTTTTCTAACACTCTCGTCTCCTTTTCTTCCTATCTCTCACAAGCTCACAACTAACACGAAACTGGTTTTATCTTGACTACATAACTGCAAAACCAGTGCTTTATGGGATTTTTAAACTGTTATATTTTATAACATATTTCTGAATCCGATGAGATACTCGTTTTAGGCTGTTATGTAATCCGGCTAAGCCATCTACATATGTGCATACAAAATTTATAATTTTATTCAAGTCGTATCTCTCTCCCAGTCTGATGCTCATTCCAATTGTTAATAGATAATCTGTTGGATTTAACATGAACCAGTAGCCTTGTTCCTTTGCCAACATCAGTTTAGGACATAAATCTCTATTTCTGTCTTTTCACTTTACAATTCAAAATGATTTTAGGGTTCGAACAACATATTGCAATGGTTAACTAATCAGCTTTCTTTGTTCTCTTCGTACTAAAAGGCTTGCCTTACCTAATTATGTAAGCTATTTTTTTCTTTGTATCTTGTATCCTTATTTTTTGCTTTATAGACTAAAGCTTATATAGCATGCAAAAGAGCTCTAGAGCCATGCTTATTAATAGAGAACGATGAAGATTGATCAAAGTAAAATAAATTACCTGAAAAATCAAATGAGACAAGACCATATGGACCAACATAGACAAATATTAGTGTACGAGATCATTTCTTTCTAAACAAGTTTATTGACAAACAAAAAGAATACAAGAATCATCGGCTTCAAAATAAAAATTCTATAAATATGACACGCATTCTAACAGTTTATGTAACAATAAGTGCGGAAAATGGACTTGACAACATACATGCACAGATATATAAATCTTCAATGCAAACTCATCTATGTTAGTAGATATTGAATTATTGTGTACATGTATTTGAGAAATGTAACATCCAAGAGCAAAATGCGAATACTAATCAATTATTAGTTTAGTGTTTGTTAATTCAAACAAAGGGAAATTGAATAGAATATAGGAGTCAGAAGTTGATAATAACCAGTGATGAGGACAATATAAACAACTTAAATAATGAAATATATATTCTTTAATTAGGTTGAAATCTTCTTTTTTGAGATTTTTTACTCGGAAAATGGCAAAAAAATGTTTTATAACAAGGATAATCCTATGGTTATGTCATCACTAGTGAAGCAAAAAACTGAATGGTTTTGCTTAAATGTAGAAGCTAAGCTATGTCTACACTCTACACCCGCTTTTGGACTAGTTGAATCTGTTGTTGCTAGAACATGGGGGAAAACGGTGCCGTATATATACCACAAAACTTAGTGATTCTTTCCATTTCTGATGAGCGGAACCGTAAATGGATAACTCATTGTGGCATGTAGATGATTTCTTGATGTTTACAATTGCTTGGAATCCTGGGGGTAAAAGTGGCCTTTAGAGGATGAAGATGGGTCAATCTGATACAGGCTGAGAACCAGCTTGCACAAGAGAGGATCGGAGGTTCCTGAGAGGTGGTTCCCGTACACCGATAAAGGGTTTGTGGAGGCGATGGGAATGGGATGTGATTTGTACC
>JABAYD010019018.1:0-29439 GCA_014822095.1 Diplotaxis tenuifolia
TCTAGACATAGAGCTTGTTTAGAATCGTATCTAGGCATAAGGTAGACAGTTTAATTGATAGCTTGCCATCCTTAGCTCGAAACTTGATCACCCAAGGTCAAATTCCCAATGCACATGAGTTCTTCTTTATCTTCCTCGTCAAGTTATATCTTTTATTTGCATTCTAGTTTTAGTTAAACTTAAAAACCAATCAATCACATGATCGCACTTAGGTTAAGCTAGTACTTGCATTCTCATTGCTTTTAAATCCCTTAGAACTGGTTCGACGACAATATTTTATACTACAACATTTGCTTTAGGAGCCTTGAAAACTCCTAACAACAAGTATACCGCTTAGTAGGAGGCACATGGATGATAGAGATGGATGGCATTTTACCAAAAATGGGAAATACACAGTTTAGTCAGGTTGTTAAGTTGAACGAGTGTATCCGGACAAAGGACGGCCGATTGAGTTTCAGGGACCAACGGTGGATGGCTTGAAAGCCTTTTGTTGGAAGTTACTTACGGGATGCATTGCTGTGAGGAAAAACTTGCAGGCGAGAGGGATGCATTGCTGTGAGGAAAAACTTGCAGGCGAGAGGGATGAAAGGTGACATATGTTGTGATACATGCGGAGCTGAAGAAGAGTCAGTAAACCATGTGTTTTCCAAATGTCCCCCAACACGCCAAGTTTGGGCTATGTCTAATATTCCCTCCAATCCGATCATTTTCCCAACTACTTCTCTATTTACGAACATGGATCATCTGTTTTGGTTGGTTACACCAAAGATGGATGATCATCAGTTCGCATGGATATTGTGGTATATCTGAAAATCGCGGAATAGCAAAGTTTTTAGTAACATAAATGCAGAACCGAAAGACACCCTCTCGGTGGCAGAGCCAGAATCAATTCTTTGGAAAGAAAACCAGGTGAAAGTAGTTCCAACGGAAATTCAGCAAGGGATAACTGCGACATTACTGGCTATATCAGGGCGCTGGTGTTTCGTTGATGGTTCATGGAAAGATAAGGAGGTGTTTAATGGACATGGTTGGTACAGTACATTGGAAGGTTTTGTGGGATTAATGGGTGCATGAAATGTTCGAGCTAGTCTCTCACCTCTTCACTCTGAGGTGGAAGCTCTTATTTGGGCTATGGAGAGTATGAGGAATTTACGTCAATATCATGTCACGTTTGCAACAGATTTTTCTCAGTTGGTGAAGATGGTTTCGGAATCAGAAGAATTGCCAGCTTTTGCAAATTATCTACAAGATATCAAGACGCTTCAAGAAAGCTTCATGAGCTCAGCAATTGTCCACGTACCAAGAACACTGAACTCACGGGCGGATGGTTTAGCACGCAGTGCAAGAATACAATCGTCCTTCATTGTTCACACGGATACAGAGCTACCGGTTTGGTTCGCAGAGTCTATATGAGTCTGTATATTTGATGTCAAAAAAAAAACCTAAAAAAAAAACTTAAAATCGAACTGATAACCAAATTAAATAAACATTAATGTATACTAATCTTAAAAAAAAAGGAAATTTTGAAAGGATAATAGAGCCGTAGGCGACGAAGAGCGATGGAGAAGACGACCACGTGAAGCCCCCTCCGCGCCGTCTCTGCTCGATCTACCCTTTGGTAATCGACAAGTCTTGTGTTTCAGAACGATCCTTGTCATATGTTCACACCGTTGTTGTCCGTCTCGTCACCCTCAAGCCTCCCCGGTGATTCCTTCTTCGCCACGAATCCCATACGAACCCACTGCTGCTCGAGCCTGGCCGTGCCGTTCATCCCTCTGATTGCTACACTCGTTGGTGTACATATCAGACTTCTCATCTCTCTCTCTGATCGTGTCTACTCCGTGGTGATCCCGATTGCTTCACTACTCGTCAAATACATCTACTCGTTGGTGATCTCATACCTTACGTATGGGGTCTTTTAGATCAGGATCCTCTTCCTCGTTCAGAGACATCAAGGGCAAGGGTATCATGTATAATGATGATGATGATGGCCCAATAAATTTTATGGATCATGACGTCTCGTTCGTCATAAAGGAACACCGTCGAACGTTGATCGGGAAAATCCTTAATCCCAAGAAGCAGAGTGTGGAGAAGCTTCTTCAAACCATGCCGGCTCAATGGGGAGTTGTTGATACTGTCACAGCCAATGATCTTGAGAATGGGAAGTTTCTTATAAACTTTGCAACCGAGGAGGATCTTAACAAGGTGATGAAGCAAGGGCCTCTTCACTTCAATTTCTGCTTGTTTGTCCTCGTTCGTTGGGAGCCCATCGTCCATAATGATTACCCGTGGATCATCCCCTTTTGGGTTCAGCTCATTGGCTTTCCCATCCACCCATGGACTACGGATAACCTAAAAGATATTGGAGGCCGTCTTGGACACATTGATACGATGGAACTAACGGAAGGTCGGATGCTCATCGATATTGACACAAGAAAGCCGTTGAAGTTCAAACGGCAAGTGGAGTACAAGGGAGATGAATTCACGATCGAGATCAAGTATGATAGACTCTTCAAGCACTGTACTACTTGCGGCTTACTCTCACATGAGAAAAGCTACTGCCCCTCTATTAATGTGATGTCAAGGTTGACTTACCAGGGGGATAGATATGAAAACACTCTCTTGAATGATCAACGGGGATCTCACCATAACGCTCCATCAGCTCGAGATTTTTCTCGCAACAGGGATAAAGATGTATACTATCAGCCTTTGGTGAAGGATCGCAATCTTCAAGGCCGTGACGTCCACAAACGAATGGAATTCCCACAGGAACACTCCTTTCGTCACTTGCATTCGAAAACTACTCGGGAAGGATCAAATCGTTCTTCTGTCCAAAAATTCTCTCAACACATCAAGAACATTCACCATCCTCCGGTGGGCCACAGTTCACACTACCAGTCCCGGTACCAACGAGATCCTCCTCCTCCGCCTCGCCACCTCGATAGAGCAATTCGATCCCATCACGGCAAGTACTCTTCCAGAGCTTCTAGGACTACTCCTTATGAGCGTCCAGCAGCTCAATCTTGGAAAGCAAAACCAAACGTCCTTAATAGGGCATGCTCCCCGGAACCGGACAAAGCTCTACCCATCAGCCATTGATGCGTCAACTTGATCCTATCCCGGCCGATGATAGATCAAACGAGTCTCCAAATGGTGATCGTGTAGGTGAGGATCGTTTGGATGAAGAGGATGTGCTCAGCTGGTCTGAGAGACCTTCAGTACATGAGAAACAGACCAAGAGACTTGCTAGTGCTATTGTGTCACCAGCTATACCAAGCTTGAAGATGGGAGATAATGTTACCATACGTAACAGAGGCATAACTCGCTCCCTGTCCTTTGAAACCGAAAAATATCACATGATTGATGCCATAGCTGAGATGGAAGTGTAACCCATGGATGGGGTGGAGATGAAGAACGGAGAGGATGACCTTCTTGGTGAGGAGTTAACGGACATGGGGAATTACAGTAGAGAGAACTATAAAACATCTGAAGCAGCTGCAAGGACCTCGACACGTAAAGCTAGAACCAAGAATCACAAAAAGCAGAGAACCGACACGAGGAAAGATCCCTCTTTGGGGATCAAAACAGCCCTTCTCAGACAAGGCTCTCCTCGCCTTAGAGCTACCCTGACGGCTGCACACAGGAAGCAAGAGAAGAAGGACAGATCTCTCCACTCGCACGCACATTGCGTCGGGAAAGCACCATCATGCAAGTAAGGAAGGTGGTTCGATGGGATCCAAAAAACCATCCCACCCTAATCAATGAGGACAATCAGTTGGAACTGTCGAGGGATTGGAAACGACCTTAAAATTCGACGCCTTACAAAGATGTGTCAGAAGCATCACTCAGGACTAGTGTTTGTTTCTGAAACGAAGAACAAGAGGCTGCTGTTACAAAACATTCAGGCCGACTTAGGATTTGATCATTTTTTACCGTTGAGCCACTTGGCCACAACGGAGGATTAACTTTGTTTTTTAATAATGAGTTTCAAGTTAATGTTTTATTTTCAAATAACTTAATGATTGACATTGAGGTAGTCATTGATGGAATAAAAGTCTTTATGACGTTTGTTTATGGAAACCCTGTTTTAGGACGCAGAGAACAGGTTTGGGAACGTCTTACGTGTTTCTCTACAACTAGAACTGGACCATGGTTCATGATAGGTGATCTTAATGAGATCACTTGTCACGAAGAAAAAGAAGGTGGCAGAGAACGTACAGATAGTTCTTTTTTACCTTTCCAACAAATGCTGAGTGATTGTGGAATGTTAGAGTTCCCTTTCACAGGAAATATGCTATCATGGGCAGGGAAGAGAGCCGGGCGAGTCACTGTCAGGTGCCGACTTGACAGAGCTCTGGGAAACGAAGACTGGCACGAGAAATTTCCTAACACCAAAACAAAATATATGAGGCTATGTGGATCGGACCATCGTCTGATCTTCGCTGACATTCTTAGAAAACCGCTGAGAAAATCTAGGAATTTCAAATTTGATAAACGATGGCAAGATAATGAGGAGCTGAGACGAATTATACTTGAAGGATGAAAATCACCTGATCTTCCGCCTGACGCAAGTATAATGACCACATAGTAAGCTGCCAGAAAGCGTTGAGCGTTTGGAAAAGACAGCATAATCTGAAATCGGAGAAGACGCTGGAAGAATTAAAGAAAAAAGTGGACTATCTTTCTTCAAATGACGATGCCACAACTGAGGATATATCTGATGCTCTTAAGACAGAGGAGATGTTTTGGAAACAAAAATGCAGGATTTTCTCGCTGCGAGATGGAGATAGGAACACAAAATTTTTCATGCTCTAACAAAGAAAAGAAGAGCGAGAAACAGGATCACACAACTCTTAGATGCAGACGGGAATGTTGTGCAGGACGAGGAAGGACTTGTAGCCATTGCCACGAGCTACTTTAGACATATACTCCAATCATCTAATCCAAAAGAAATAGAGGAAGCACTATCTGAGGTGACGTCGACAATCACGCCAGCAGACAATGATGCTCTAACAGCCCCGGTATCGGAATGGGAGGTCAAGGTTGCACTCTTTGCGATGCATCCAGAGAAGGCCCCAGATCCAGATGGGATGACGACACTCTTCTATCAAAAGTTTTGGGATATAGTTAAAGATGATTTGACTCTTATGGTCAATCAATTCTTGTTCGAAGGCATAAAACCCACTGGGCTTAATGATACCAATATTTGCCTCATACCTAAGGTAGTTACGCCGGACCAAATGAGTCAGCTGCGCCCAATCAGTTTATGCAACGTTAGCTACAAGATCATCTCCAAGGTATTATGCCAGAGATTGAAAAAGGTACTCCCTGATCGGATCTCTGAAACCCAGTCAGCCTTCGTTGCTGGAAGACATATTTCAGACAATATCATGATCGCTCAGGAGTTTTTTCATGCCTTGAGAACCAAGCCTAGTGGACGGAACAAGAGAATGGCAATCAAAACAGACATGAGTAAAGCATACGACAGAGTGGAGTGGTCATTTATTGAAGCTACCATGAGAAAAATGGGATTCTCCGAAGTCTGGATCACATGGATAATGCGATGTGTAACTTCAGTCAAATGCAAGGTCATCATGAATGGACAACCGAGGGGAAACATTGTACCTGAGAGAGGCCCCCGGCAGGGGGATCCTCTGTCCCCTTTCATTTTTATTCTACGCACGGAAGCACTCGCTAACCTTCTAAATCATGCAGAGAAACAAGGGAAGATAACAGGGATGCGCATTACACGTGCGTGCCCCTTGGTATCCCACCTTCTCTTTACAGAGGATAGCATGTTATTTTGTAAGGCGGAGCCCCGTGAATGTGAAGAAGTGATGAAAGTGGTCAAGAGATATAGTCAAGCCTTAGGACAATGTATAAATTTCGATAAATCCTCCTTACTCTTTGGTAAGAGAATCGGCCAGGATGTTAGACAAGAGATCAAAGATACACTTGGGATCCAAAACGAAGGAGGAATGGGCACATATCTAGGGATACCAGAGGACATCAGTGGGTCAAAATGCAAACTGTTTGCCTTCCTCAAAGACAAGCTAAGGAACAGGGTAAATGGATGGACAGGCAGGTGGCTATCAAGAGGTGGGAAGGAAGTCATGATAAAGTCCATTATGCTTGCTTTACCAACTTATGTGATGTCCTGCTTCCTGCTGCTGCTGGAGATTTGTGGGAATTTAGCTAGTGTCATTGCACAATTCTGGTGGAGCTCGAACCCCCCTCCCCAAACGTGAAATACATTGGTCAACTTGGGATAAAGTTTGTTTACCTAGAGAGGAAGGCGAGATTGGCTTTCGAATGCTTCATGAATTCAATCTTGCCCTACTAGCGAAACAACTCTGGAAATTGGTATAGTTTCCAGACTCCCTGGTGGCTCGAGTATTGTGCGGGCGGTACTTTCTCTTAAGTTCGCCTTTGCGACAGATTCCTGTCAGTGGCCCATCTTATGTGTGGACTAGTTTATCGACAGCAAGAGAATTACTTCTATTGGGGATCAGACAAAAAATTCACTCAGGCTATGAGGTGAAGGTATGGGAGGATCCAGGGATTCCTACGGTACCAGCGAGGCATGCATCCCCAGTTGCACTAGTTATGCATCCAAACATGAGAGTGATTTTCCTGATCAATTAGGAGTCAAAAACCTGGGATGTGGCACGGCTGGAAAACTAAGTAGCTCCTGCAGACATACCTCTCATAAAGAGTATGTCCATAAGCTCATCACACCATGGGGACACATACTGCTGGAGCTACACAAAGAATGGACAGTATATAGTTAAATCTGGATACTGGGTGGCCCGTAACCTACTGAGGAAGGAGGAGGAAACCATGGTCTATGAACCTAACATTACAAAGCTCCAAGCACAAGCATGGAAGGTCAAGGCACCCCAGAAGATATGCCACCTTCTGTGGCAAATAATAACAGGTCATATGGCTGTTACAAGCACACTAAACTATAAACATATGAGATGTGATAACCACTGTCCAAGATGTGGAGCCCCAGAGGAAACAGTCGCTCATGCGATCTTCCAGTGTCCCCCAGCAATACAAGTTTGGGCCTTATCATCCACGCCCACAAGCCCTACTTTGTTTCCCCTATCAAGCACTTATGCAACACATGAATTATCTTTTTTGGAGGAAGAATGATATCATAGAGCCAAAACAGGATAGGGACCCCTACCCTTGGCTAGTATGGTACATTTGGAAGGAGAGAAATGACAAATTGTTTAGGGAAATAGATAGAGACCCTCTTGAGCTAGCCAGATTTGCAGAGAGTGAATGTCAAGCGTGGTTCCAGTCCAATGAACAGATCCTGACCCAACCCCATGGGGCCATGGAAGTGGACAGCCAAACCGTATGTCTGGGCAACATTTGTATGGTGGATGGCTCATGGACGGCTGCTGATCAGTTCAGTGGGTGTGGATGGGTATGGAATAACAGCTCGGAATAGCCAGCTTTTAGGACTATGCAACATTATCAGAGTGAAATCCGCTTTGCATTCAGAGCTGGAAGCACTGCCATGGGTAATGGAGAACATGCTTCAACATTCACCATGCCAGAGCTTTGGGACTGACTGCAAGGAGATGATCGCGATGCTCAGGAGTCCCCATGAATGGCCAGGATTCTCGACGGAGCTGGAAAAGTTGACGACACTACGGATTTGCATCCCCAATTTCAAGATCTTCTATGTCCCTAGGGCGCATAATAGAATCTCGGATTCTCTAGCTAGGACTGCTAGATCTTTCTATAGGAAGCTCTTGTACGTTTGTTGTTCTATTAAGGTCTGGATTCCCAGACCACCTCAAGCTTGAGTCATAGATTAGTCTTTTGTTGACAAAAAAAAAGTAAGCCGTTAAAAAGGAAAGTGACTATAAATGGCAATCACCTACCGGCTACTGTCCGTTGTTGTGGACCTTATGTTACATGAATAGAAAAGAAATACTAATCAACTAATGATAAAATTCTTTTGAGAAAATAGCATAAAAAACCTTCAAATTGGCAGTCAATAACACTTTAAACCTTGAACTTATTTAGCTAGCATATTAAACATTCAAGTTGGCTTTTGTATCACAAAAAAACCTTCAGCTTGGCTTACTTCTACATCAAGTTCAAATTGTGACTTGTTAACCTGCAATAGTAAGTCGCATGTTTATTTTTTATTTTATTTACTAATAAATGCAATTAACAATAAAAAACCTAAATAAAATTAAAAAATTACAGAAAAAATTCTAAAATTGAATTTAATAAAAAAACAAAATATTTTCTTAAAATTTCAAAGTTTTTAAATTGAAAATTTTGCAAACTAAAAAAAAATAAAATCATGTGAAATCTATTAAATATTCTCACAAAACCTAAATAAATTTTAAAAATTATCACCATTAACTTGAATGCTCTTTATCACATCATCATTATGGATAACATATTTGGTTATATCGATAATGAGATATAAGAAATTATTATCGTTAAAGATATCAACAAAATTAAATGCTATAAATCTTACAAAACGTTATTATTAATTGTGATATGACGAAAGTGCTCTTTTTAGTGGTGGTATACTACTTATTTTTAAATAACATTTTAGAGCTTTATATAATTTTATAAAAAAATTACATTCACATTTCAGAAAATTTCATTTAGAATAAAAATAAAAAAACTTTTAAATTATTAAGAAAATATTTTGATTTTTAAAACTAAGAATTTTGAACTTTTCCATACTTTAAAAAAAATATTTTTGCAAAACTTACATTTTAAAAAAATAAATTTAATTTTTTTTTAATTTTATTAAATTCAATTTTAGAATTTTTTCTGTAATTTTCTAATTTTATTTAGGTATTTTATTGTTAATTGCATTGATTAGTTAAATAAAATAAAAAAATAAACATATGACGTACTATTGCAGTTTAACAAGTCTTTGAACTTGATGAAGAAGTAAACCAAGTTGAAGGTTTTTTGTGATGCAAAAATCAAGTTGAATATTTAATGTGCTAGATAAATAAGTTCAAGGTTTAAAGTGTTAACGAATGCCACTTTCAAAGTTTTTTATGCTATTTTCTAAATTCTTTATATTAGATTAGGTAATTTTAACTTTTTGCACACCAGTTGGATAATTAATCTACATCAACGGAAGAATTTATTATATGCATATTAACCACTGTCATACAAAATAACAAAATATTGTTATAGTTTTGATGGTTAGTTGTTTATTTGATAGTATATATTTGATTAGGTAATTTTAGGATTAGATTCTTTTTAAAAATTTTAATTAAATAAAGAAAAATTCAAATGCCAACAACCAATCAAATTAATAGAATTATTTCTACATTACACCTATGATATGAATGATACGTAAACAAAATTGATTAAAGTGATTTCTCATTTAATATATAGGAGATTAATAATATTCATTAAAAAATAAATTAGTTTTTTTTTGAAAAAATAAATTAGTTTTTTTTAATTGAAAAAAAAATAGTTGGAGAAGAGGAAAGTGGGTCCTAGGGTTTTGGTAATCTCCTCATGCGTCTCGCTGTCGTTTTCGTTTCCAACGAAGAAGTCTCCTCTCTACACACGGAGGCAGTGAGAGCGTTACTCCACCTACCTTTTTTGTCCCTCTCTCTCTCTGTTTTTTATAGATACAGCAACAGGCGCGTGCGTTTTCAGAGAAAAAAAGAAGATGGGTAAGTCAAAATGTTTCATGGACATTAGCATTGGAGGCGAGCTTGAAGGGAGAATCATCATCGAGCTCTACGACGACGTCGTACCCAAAACGGCCGAGAATTTCCGATCGCTTTGCACCGGCGAGAAAGGCATCGGCCCCAACACCGCCGTCCCTCTCCACTACAAGGTCTCTCCCTATCTTGAAATGCGTGTTTGGTCGTTTCTGGACCTTGACCCATCTTTGTTTGAATATCTTGCACAAGTATAAATTTTGGTTTTTTTTTTGTTTCAGGGGAGTCGATTCCATCGTGTTATCAAGGGGTTTATGATTCAAGGTGGGGACATATCAGCCAATGATGGCACTGGTGGTGAATCTATCTATGGGTTGAAGTTTGAAGATGAGAACTTTGAGCTCAAACATGAGAGGAAAGGGATGCTCTCTATGGCTAACTCTGGCCCCAACACTAATGGCTCTCAGTTTTTCATCACCACCACCCGCACTTCTCATCTTGATGGGAAACATGTCGTCTTTGGAAGGGTTACCAAAGGAATGGGGGTGGTTCGTTCCATTGAGCATGTTTCCACGGAGGAAAATGCTTGTCCTTCTCAGGATGTTGTGATTCATGACTGTGGGGAGATTCCTGAGGGTGAAGATGATGGGATATGTAACTTTTTCAAGGACGGGGATGTGTTCCCTGACTGGCCCATTGATCTTAACCAAAGCCCTGCTGAGTTGTCTTGGTGGATGGAGACTGTTGATTCTGTCAAGGCTAGTGGGAACGACTACTTTAAGGTCTACTTTCCTCCAAAACCATTTATTTTTCAGTTGGATTATGCTTTTTTTTTGGTATGCTTCAGTCAGATTTTCATTTCTCTGTCTGAATCCTGTTTTTATGAACTCAATCAATCCTACTTTTTAGAAACAAGACTACAAGATGGCTCTTAGAAAGTACCGCAAGGCTTTGCGCTATCTGGATATTTGCTGGGAGAAAGATGGTATTGATCAAGGTAGTTCATCATATTAACTCTCGGTATATGTTTCCTTTTGCTACAGAGTGTCTCTCACTACTGTGATCTTGCAGAGACGAGCACTGCCTTGCGTAAGACAAAGTCGCAGATCTTCACTAACAGTGCTGTAAGTCCATGCTTTTAACATTCCTTGTTACATCTTTTGTTGTGAGTGAAATCCATGTAAACTGTGTATGTGTGTGTTTAAATACCGTCCGAACTCCGAAGCATAAGAGTCTCTGGATTATGTTGGTTGTCTACAACACAAACTCTTTATCTTCTTTCTCTGTTCCACAAAGGTAGTTTTGTTGAATCAGCTTAATCCTTAATGGGTGAGCTCTATAAAAGGATAGGCGACTGGAAATTTATCATAAACTAAATGTTGAATACACTGTAGACGTGCCATTAAATTTGATTTATTGTTTCCGGTGTCCAGCTCCAATTACTTTTACTTCCCTCTATAGCTGATTTTATTGTACTTTTGTCATCTTATTTGTATCGTTACTGGCTCATGTGGCAGGCTTGCAAACTGAAATTTGGAGATGCAAAGGGAGCATTGTTGGACACTGAATTTGCTATGCGTGATGAAGATAACAATGTCAAAGCATTGTTTCGACAGGGCCAGGTACTTCAAAAAGTGTATTCTATATAATCTATTCTAGGCCAATATATAAGTGTAACATGTGTTATGGATTTCTCTTGAGATGAATACGACTGTGCTCTGTGGTATTATTAGGCATACATGGCTCTCAATAATATCGATGCTGCTGCTGAAAGCCTTGAGAAAGCTCTTCAATTCGAACCTAACGACGGTAAGTCGTTTTGAGTGTGTTTGTGGTTATTGATGTATGAGTAGATTAGACGCCTACATCTATTAGGGAAGATTCTAACTAGCATGATACCTGATGTTGATTTTCAGCGGGCCTCAAGAAAGAATATGCTGCTGTAATGAAAAGGGTAAGTACGCTTACAAACAATCCAGTGATGTTTCAATGTTTTGGAGTGACTTAACTAAGTTGATATATGTAACATGAGCTCTAAATATTCGTGTGCAGATTGCCATTAGAGACAATAAAGAGAAAAAGCAGTACCGGAAAATGTTTGGATAGAATGGTCTATTACAGTTTATTGGTAAGTCTATTTTGATCAATTTTAACTGTTGCATTTTCTTGGAAGTTACCAGAAACTGTTATTTTGATGGAAGTGATATATAATATTTTTAAGCTTCTATTTGCTGTCTTTGTAGGTTTGGTTGGATAGTGGAGAAGAGACTAACAAAGAAAAAGTGAAAAGAGCATATAACAGAGAGAAATATTCAAAGACTTTGGGCACTCATTTTGGCAAACAATGTTTACTTCTGCATTTCCAGCAAAGATAATCTTTTACCCAAGACAGACTATGAGATGACGTTTAATGCAATTTTGAGTTATTGCTGTCGCTCTTGTTCTTGCTTCCTTCCACAATTTTTCTCTTTACTTAAATTATGTCTTATGAAATACAGAAATAAGCGACAGAATAGCTGTTGCATGAAACATAGAACTAGGCTTGGGTATGTAAGTATCTGGTCCAAATTGGTTGTTTAGGGTATTTGGTAGTTCATGTAAGTGTATTTAGGGTCCATTTAAGAACCAGAGAAAATTTGGTTTACGTTGGTCCACATAGGTCCTGCTCGTTTGGCAGTCGTTAACTTAAAACATAAGGTAAGAGAATGCTTCCAGCAAATAAAAAGAGAGAGGTGAGTCTAGGGAAAAAAAAAGGAAACATGTTAAGGCACCGATTGGTAAATAGACTTTAAGAGTTGTAGAGGCTTTACAAGATTTCTAAAGTCTTCAAAGTCAAATTAAACCTAATCAAGTTTTTTTCAGTTTAAAAACCCTCAAAATCTCCTAAAAACATTCAAAGCCATTTTTTAACTACTTTTGCTCTCTGTTCAAAAAGGCAGGTGTGTAGCCACTTAGGCGCCCGATTAATCGCAAGTCAAACAATTTCCGTCTCGACTTTACCCAAATCGGACCAAAAAATCGCCAGCCAATTATTCGGTCCAATAAACCAAATAATCGGTCCATTAAGCGATTAGTCGGCCCATTATTAGATTAATCGGTCCACTAAAAAAATTAAAATTCAACTATGAAGATATTATATGGGCCATTTAGAAGCCTAAACACCTTACCGTAACCAAAGCATGTACTAGACTATATATAGATGAAGGTTTGGTCTCTTTTTCTTCTGGTAAGCAATGTGGGACTTTTCCCTGAACGATTAATAATTGAAAATGATGAAAATAAGAAGGCGAGGTTCGAAGTCGGGTTGAATGACCACATAATAAGGGTTAAGACCACTTGGAGAGACCGACTTCTTTGTTCAATAACGCATCTATTAATATATATATAGACATAGAAATATAATAAAAGTTCAAAAGTTAATCTCCGGTTAATCTCCGCTTAATCCACGATTTTTTAGTAAATTGCTAGGCCCGGGACCGACGCCCGACTAGCGCCTAGCGTAGTTTCGAACATGGCTTTTACTCATTTATCTACGTTCTTTTTTAAAGCCTAGAAAACATGACTTTTGCTTCTTTTTTTTAAGTAACATTTGTTAAAGTTTCTAGAACTTTAAAAGTCTAAAGCCACAAGTTGTTACCAAGTTCAGCCTAAGTTTTAAAAAAAAAATTATTTTTATAGATTTTTATTTTATTTGATTTATTGGGCTATTGCATAATATATTTTTGGCCCATTCAGATGAGGTTTGTTTATTAAAACCAACATTAAACTTATGTGGTCTCATTTTAAAGCTTATATATTATATATATTGGACTTTTTCTTTAAATGGGGATCTCTTAAAACAGTGGCCTGAGGCAAATGTTTCAAAAGGCTTGGCCCAGGACCGACCCTGCACATATGGGAAAAAAAACTGAAACCAAGTCAACCACTTAGTGAAGATCTCTTACATGTCTTTGGGCTTCTCGTGTCAAAGGGGACTCATTCCGTAATGGGTTTTGTTTATACTCATGGGAAGATCAATTTAATGATGAATGACTCGTAAAGATGGCAATTTAGATGTAATTTTGTGGAGGGGGGAGGGGACATAAAAGATCGTCAAGAAACCGTGAAGGTTTCGAATCAGTAACAAAGGGCATAATCCCTGAAGCAAATACGGGAAAAATGAAAGATTGGATCTCTCTAAATGTAAGTTTGTATGGAATATGGCATAAAAGAAACAGAGAGACTTCTTAAGGGACAAAGATAATGCTTGAAAGGATGTAATTATTAATTATTAGCAGAGCCAGTCTTGAAATTTTTGGGGTTCGAAAAATATGAATTATTAAATTTTTAATAAATTTTACAAATCTATTTTTAAATTCATATTTTTTGTAGTATATCAATTAGTTATATCTAAATTACATATAAAATTCATGTAATATATTTTTCTCATTTTTATAAACTAATTTTTTTCACTTTTATTTTAGAATTAGTATTTATATTTATTAGACCTTAAATACAATGTGACTAAGCAAACACTTACTATGCCATTAGTATCATTTGGTTCGTTAGTGAGCGCGTGAGTATTTAATTAAAAAAAACTTAATTTCAATCCCAAGATGCGAGTACATGCTTCCAATTCCCGCTATGTAGGTGCAGATATTATAAATATTAAATTTGTTTGTAGATTATTGTGTATAAGTACATTTTTCTCTCTCTTTTTTTTTTCTATACTCACACTTTAATTTTTTTGGACATTTCACTTAAACATAGACGATTTTTTTAAGGTAGGACTTTGATCAAGTGGGGACCACATTGAAGGGGGGGGGGAAATAAAAAATTGTCAAGAAACCGTGAAGGTTTTGAATCAGTAACAGAGGGGCATAATCCCTGAAGCAAATGCTGGAAAAATGAAAGATTGGATCTCTCTAAAATGTAAGTTTGTATGGAATATGGCATAAAAGAAACAGAGATACTACTTAAGGGACAAAAATAGTCTTTGAAATGATGTAATTATTAATTATTAGCAGAGCCAGTCTTAAAATTTTTGGGGTCCTACTCGAAAAAATTATGAATTATTTAACTTTTTTTAATAAATTTTAAAAATCTATTTTTTATGAATTCATATTTTTTTAAAGTATATCATTTATTTATATCTAAATTGCATATAAAATTCATCTAATATATTTTTCTCATTTTTATAAACTAGTTTTTTCACTTTTATTTTAAAATTAGTATTTATATTTATTAGACCTTAAATACAATGTGACTAAGAAACCACTTACTATACCATTACTATCATTTTGTTCCTTAGTGTGTATAAGCGTGTGAGTATTTAATTAAAAAGAAACTTAATTTCAATCCCAAGATTCGAGTAGATGCTTCCAATTCTTGCTATGTAGGTTCAGATATTATAAATATTAAATTTGTTTGTAGATTTTTGTGTATAAGTACATTTTTTTCTCTCTTCTTTTTTTTTTCTAGACTCACTCTTTATTTTTTTGGACATTTCACTTAAACATACATGATTTTTTTGAAGGTTGTGCTCTGATAAAGTGGGGACCACATTGAATGGGGGGGGACATAAAAAATTGTCAAGAATCCGTGAATGTTTCGAATCAGTAACAGAGAGGGCATAATCCCTGAAACAAATGCTGAAAAAATGAAAGATTGGATCTCTCTGTATGGAATATGGCATAAAAGAAACAGAGAGACTGCTTAAAGAACAAAGATAGTGTTTGAAAGGATGTAATTATTAATTATTAGCAGAAAAAATTATGAATTATTTATTTTTTAATAAATTTAACAAATCTATTTTTTTTTAAAAAAAATTCATATTTGTTTTGTAGTATATCATTTATTTATGTCTAAATTACATATAAAATTCATGTAATATATTTTTCTCATTTTTTATAAACTAATTTTTTTCACTTTATTTTAGAATTAGTATTTATATTTATTAGATCTTAAATACAATGTGACTAAGCAAACATTTACTATGCCATTAGTATCATTTTGTTCGTTAGTGTGTATAAGCGTGTGAGTATTTAATTTTAAAAAAAAACTTAATTTCAATCCCAAGATGCGAGTAGATGCTTCCAATTCCCGCTATGTAGGTTCAAATATTATAAATATTAAATTTGTTTGTAGATTATTGTGTATAAGTACATTTTTTTTCTAGATTCACTCTTTACTTTTGTTAGACGTTTAACTTAATCATTAATGATTTTTTTGAAGGTGGGGCTCTGATTAAGTGGGGACCACATTCAAAAGTTTAACAATAATGCCCACATGTCCAGCTCTGCGACCGGTGGTGTATGAAGTAATGCTTCTCGCAATGCAATGAGGTGTATATGATGTGTTCTCAAATGAAACTAGATGTGTTTTAAGCTCCATTGTGAATGATACTGCGATCTCAGTCTTCCCAAAACTAAGTGTCCAACATATATAAGTGAAATATTGCGGTAAGTAATTAATGAACAGTACCCAATATGGTTGTAACGTGGACATTAACTCTTTCGTGAAGCCATCAAAGATCATATGGATCTGGATGCATATGGAGCTGTATGTTTTTTTCTGGAAAATTATTTGTTTTACAATTACATGAATTGACATTCCTATAACTCCAAGAGTCAAGAAAAAGAAAATGCGATCACAGATTGTAAAAGGGGAGCAAAAGACTTTAGCTCGCAACCATTGTTCATCTTGTCATCCATAGTAACACACACGAATATGACATATTTTACTGTGTGTGTGATATACAATATCATTTCAGATGAATAGACTGCATTTTCTTCCATCAGATTCTCCATAAAAAACCATAACTTGTTTCGCCACACGCGGAACGCTTAAAAGCATTACGACGAGTAGAAATGTTCTAGTATGTTCATTAGAAAGAGATGCCAAGCTTGCAACCGACACATTGTCTTTGACAGATACGTTAGCAGTGTATGAGTTTGTTCTTGAGTGCGAGGCCGCGATACTTGAGATCACTAATTTGAGAATTTACTATTAAGCTGGATAATCTCTTGAATAGTATTTAAGATAGGGAACTTTTTTTATTATTAGGTAAAAAAGAAAGATTACTTGGACATCCTAAGTTTAGGGTTAAGAAATCAGTATAAATACTAGGTGGTTGTCCCATAAAGGCTTACACACCTAGAATATTATCCAGAGCTGCACACAAGGTGTTTGGCATCGTCACACCATAAAGATCTGTAGACCTGTTGGACGTAGTATTCTATGTAGATCTCAGATATTCGTAGACAATGATGCTTCAGTGCTGCTTGATGGTAGTTAATGTACGTGGGATTGATACATATCTTCATAGCATATCATCTAGAAAAGAATGATAGACATTGGTGTTGGATACCATATACAACTGTAGTTGCAATCTTGTTATAGTGGATGTGTTTCTAGACTCACAGAGATATACGGAAACCAATTACCGACAACAAAAAAAAACTTTATGTGTTCTTTACTTTGTGCTCATGAATACTTAATATGCACTCCAACATATAGGTCTAGGCACAAACAACACTTTTAATTTTCGCAGAATATTCTTTTAGCCCATTGTTAAAATCTTATAAACTTTTGCCAACCCTACTTCATATATGAGAATTTTATTTAAATATCATAGAAAACGTTATATGACTCTCGTAGCATACATTTGTTTTTGAAAATTACTCACATATTTTGTTTAAATCCCTAGGAAAAATTACAATACACACCATTGGTTAGTTTTTTCTAATTTAAATATTCAGACCAATAAGAATGAGCCACTTAGATCATTTTGCTACATTTGATAATAAAAACTTAAAAAATCTTCTTGTTTTCATTGCGTTCACTCGCTCCATTCACGAATCATCTCTTTGATTTTCCGATTGTTACAGTTAATGGGTCGTCACTTCCACACAATAAAGTCTCAGTGAATGCAAGAAATCTGTTCTTCGCCTTCTCACATTTTTTTTCCATTTTCTCATGATGTAGATCTATATATATACATATTCTCCCGATCCCTTTTCTGTGATTAAATTATATCTTCTCTCTTCCGTTGATTTCATGGCCAAACTGATTTTGGTGCAGATCTATATATATACATATCCTCCCAATCCCTTTTCTGTGATTAAATTATGTCTTCTCTCTTCCGTTGATTTCATGGCCAAACTGATTCTGATATCCTCATTCTTATCTTTGATGCCGTCAGGGCCAGCGAAAAGCCGACAGTCACTATCCTACCGTCCATGCAGGTTGGACCCTTTCTTATTGCCTCTCTTGGATCTTCTTATGGGCTATTTTCCATAGTGGTTGTTTTCAATCTTGATTTCTTAGCTTTTTGGTTTGCTATGTGTATTTTTTTAACTGCATGTACAACATGACTGATTAATTATTCTGTTTTCATTCAATTTCTTTGTTCTGCAGGAAATTAATTTTGTACATGCATTCATAAAATGTTCGGAGGAGTTAACCAAAAAATTCACACGAGAAAGCTTCACTCCCAGTCAGACGTGAGATGTTATTCAGTTCCTAATAATAACCTTCTCTATAATTCTAACTTGATTAGCGTTTAGTTAAATCAGCTTCGGGATTTGTTAAAGAGTTATTCTTTGAAATTTCATGCTTTGGGAGATTCACGTTATCAAATGTTTGATAAGGATTCAACTGTTGAATGTTTAGTGTGTTCTTTGCCCAAGTGATAGATTTCGAAAGCAAGTGGAGGATGAGAACCAAGAAATACTCAAACCTGTATTTTGTGTTTTCTTTTCCTTACAGTATTTGACCTGTTGCTATGTAACGGCTGAGTTAGATCAACCAAGCCATAAAAAATCTGTAATTTAGACAATTACAGATTCAGTAATTTTTAAGTCAACCATATCATGTGTATAACTCAGCCAAACCCTCAAACATACCATAAAATTAGAAAATTTGATACATTAGTACATTCATGTAATTAAAGTACTTTAGTAAGTTACATAGAAGCTCCATTTTTTTTAATATCAAGTAAATTTAATTCAACTGAATGTTGTACTTTCTTCTTGAATTCCAAACTGGACACGCTAAATATATTCTTAGATATATGTTCTCTTACACCTACTTAAAATACCATCAGAGAAGTTATATGTAGTGATGGGAGAGTAGTGACAAAACCAGACGAAATCAAAGCTGAAGCAGAGACTTTCTTTCGTGACTTCCTACAGAGGTGGAGGAGTTACATGACCTACTACCCTACCGTTGCATAAATCCTATCAATGCAATGTTACTCCAAGAGGTCACAGCTGAAGAGATAAGAAAGGTGGTTTTTGCGATGCC
Source organism: Diplotaxis tenuifolia (assembly GCA_014822095.1). NCBI lineage: Eukaryota > Viridiplantae > Streptophyta > Magnoliopsida > Brassicales > Brassicaceae > Diplotaxis > Diplotaxis tenuifolia. The sequence goes on from JABAYD010019018.1 coordinate 18,963, forward strand.
AAGTGATAAAACACCAGGCCCGGATGGTTATACGATTGAAGAGATAACAAAGGTGGTCTTTGTGATGCCAAAGGATAAATCACAAGGCTCGTATGGTTATTCGATCGAGTTTTTGAAGTCGGCTTGGCCTATCAATGGGAAAGAGTTCATCATCTCTATCCAATATTTCTTCGGAAATGGTTTCTTGCCAAAGGGCATTAACTCTGCGATCTTAGCTTTGATCCCAAAGAAGACAACAACAAGAGAGATGCGTGACTATCGACCAATCTCATGCCGTAACGTATCTCTAAAATAATTGCAAACAAATTAAAGCACACACTTCTAGACTTTATTGCTTTGAATCAGTATGCTTTCGTCAAATGAAGACTATTAATCGAAAACCTTCTTCTTGCTACTGAGTTGGTAAAGAACTACCATAAAGACTCAATGTCTAGGCGATGCGCTCTTAAAATAGACATCTCGAAGGCTTTTGACTTAGTCCAATGGAGTTTCTTGTTGAAAACCCTCGAGGCCATGAATTTTCCGTCACTGGATCAAGCTTTGTATCACCTCAGCTTCTTTCTGAGTTCAAGTAAATGGAGAACTTGCTGGCTATTTCCAGAGTGAAAGAGGGTTAAGAAAGGGATGTGCTCTCTCTCCATATCTCTTTGTCATCTGTATGGATGTTCTATCCAAACTTCTGGATAGGCCAGCTCAGAGAAATCAGGTTGGCTATCACCCGAAGCGCAAGAATATGGGTCTTACACATCTTAGTTTTTCTTATGATATCATGGTTTTCACGGACGGAACCGTCAGATCGATAGAGAGTATTATTGAGGTATTCGAATACTTTGCCAAAGTATCAGGGCTGAAGATAAGTATAGACAAATCGAAAATTTTCTGTGCCAGTATATAAGATGAGGAAAAGGAGGTCCTACTGAATAAATTTGAGTTTGAATAGGGTACTTTGTCAGTACCCTATCTGGGCCTCCCTTTACTCACAAAACAGATCCCGAAATCAGACTACGAGGTGATCATTGAAAAGGTTACGAACCGCATCTCCTTATGGACTAATCGGTTTCTTTCTATGGCCCGGCGTCTGCAGCATATTAGATCAGTTCTGATGGGTATTGTTAATTTTTGGATGACTGGCTTCAAGCTATCGGGACAATGCATCAAGGAAATAAATAGTGTGTGCTCTACTTTCTTATGGTCTGGTCCTATTCTGAACGTAAAGAAAGAAAAGATATCATGGGATGTGGTTTGTACTCCAAAACGAGAAGGTGGCTTGGGTCTTAGACCTTTAAAGGAGACGAACAAAGTTCTTTGTCTGAAACTATTATGGCGGCTACTCTCCTCACAGCCATCGTTATGGACATAATGGATAAAGAGATACTTACTCAAAGGGAAGACTTTCTGGTCAGTAAAAAACACAATTAGTGCAGGATTCTGGATGTGGAGAAAACTTCTCAAATACATAGACAATGCTAAATTGTTTCATAAGATGGACGAAAACATTTTTTTGGTTTGATTCTTGATCGCCGTTGGGTTGCTTAATGGATCTCACGGGCTTGAGTGGGTGTATTGATCTGGGTGTACGCCTAAATGGAACGGTCTTCTCAGCTCTGAAAACCAGGCGGCGAAGGAACCACCGTCAGGACATTTACAGCATCATTGAATCAGCTACGGAGGAGCAACAAGATAATATGACTAACAACAATGATTACTCTGTATGGAAACAATCTCCAGATAAATATCAGCCAGTTTTCAGAACCAAAAGTACATGGAACCTGCTTCGTCAGGAGGGTAACACAAATCATTGGTATAAGGGGTTATGGTTCAAGCATCATACACCAAAGTTCGCTTTCTTTACCTGGTTGGCCATTCAAAATCTTACCATGGGGGACCATATGCTCGTTTGGAAATCAACTGTCAACTCGTCATGTGTATTCTGCAATCAACTTGAAATTCGTGATCACCTATATTTTGCATGTCCTTAATCTTCTCCAGTCTGGACACAACTGATGACTGGTCTCTTGGGATCTTGTTTTACCACAGCCTGGGAAGAAATAAATGTGCTCACCATTGAAAATAGTTAGGATATGCTCACCAAGTTCTTCACTCGTTATGAGTTTCAGGTCTCTCTTCACTCATTATGGTGTGAAAAGAATGACAGACGACACGAGGCCACCCCAACCACTGTCTCAGCTCTTGTTAGTATGTTGCATAGGCATATCTGAAACCGATGTAGTTCGATACGGATGCTCGGCGATCTGAGATTCACTGCAAGCTTACGTGTTTAGCTTGCCACTCGTTAAGCTGTAGGAAGTTTCAAAATAGATGGGGAGATAGTTTTCTATTTCACTTGCAAAACTTGTAGCACTTGTTGCAAAAACATTATATTTAATTTTCTTTTGAGTAAATTTAACATATATTAAAAAAAAAAAAGAAAACCTTTAACAGTAAACCTTAAATCATATACACTAAACCACATACAATGTACTTTCAACTGAATGTGTGTACTTTTTTGAATTTCCAAGTGGACACATTAAAAGAATGTGGTACCTAAACCCTAAACCTTAAATCATACAAACCCTAAATCCTATACCCTAAACCTATACAATCTGAATGTAACTAAATGTTTTGATATATAGTTTCAATATCTACTCGTTAAATAACATTGCCATTCATTTATATATATATCCATAAGGGAATCATTTACTCTTGACCTCAACCTCCATGCGATAAGTCAGCCGTCAAATGTAATTTTATGCGGTAACAAAACAATAACTCGCTCATGTGACGTTTCATTCATTAATTTAATTTATCTTGCGACGTGGATAAGACACCATACCAAGAAAACACATATGAAGAAGGTATATGATGATGAAGAAGAAGATACGGCACATGGAAATCTTTACTCTATTAAAAGGCCTTATTCTAGCCTTCTCACAATAGCCACGTATGATTAAATATTTGACCTATGATAAGACTTTAAACTTCCACGTCAGTTTCTGTCTAAATAGCAAATTGTTAATTTTAGTTTAGTGTTTCGGTTTTAATTGCGAATTCCAGTTTGGTTTTACTGAGTCAACACAGCTCAAGAAACCCTAAAGACTCTCTCATCGACTACGCCTTCTCTGTTTCCTCTTTCATCAAGATCATGTTTGCTCTCAATCAATGGTGTTCTTCAATATACTCTTAATGGATTCGGTTCACCTCCTTTTCTTTCTCCTTTACAAGCCACTTCATCTTAACTTACTTCCATTCAATCCCAAAAACCTTCTCTGAAGAAGTTGAAACTATGACGACAAAACCAACCGGAAATAATATCGGGCCAGCCAGTATCCAAATATCTGCCACTTCTGCAAAATTCCTTCTATCTCAAACGTTTCTTTAAGCTGCCTCTACCTCTAGATGTAAAGATAGATAATGCTATAATGAAGAGACCTCAAGACACCGTCTTCAAAATTCAGAAGAAGAACGAAAAAGAAATTGGCCTTTCCTCGAGCTTATGACGAGATGGTGAGTTGTTACATGGTCCTATATTCATTCAAGGAAGTCACCAGTTACGTCGATCTGATGCTCTTGGTCGGGAGAACATCATCCTCTAATCAAAACACAAGGTTCATTCTTCCCTAATCCTCAAATTAATTTTGATCAGCCCTTTTATCAAAAAAAAAAAAATTGATCAGAAAAATCAATTAGAGGATCGTTGGTTGTGCGGCTATGACTACACTGTGCACAAGGCGCGATCAACAACAAAATTCACGAGTTTGAGATTGCAAAGGTGCGTCGTTCCTTGATTTTTATTCGTATGCATCTTGATTGTTTGCGAGAAAAAATATTTTCGATATTCTCTCCTGCTTTATAACAGGGAATGTAATAAGCTTGAGACTCTATAACTTGTGGGTAATCTAATCCAGTTTCTAACTAGGTTCAGATACTCCCTCTCTTATTGATACACGAGTATCTATTTGAAATGCAGGTTCAATTCATATTGCACACAGAGTTTATGAAGTTTTGGAAGTAAGTTCATAACTAATTGGATTATAATGACAGCATCTAAATATCCAAGGTGAGACTCCCTCTCATGTTACTTTTGCTTTTTTTTTTAATTTCTCATGTTCCATGGACAATTCTATCGAAGCTGTCCCTATCATGCGTTTTTTTTTTCCTGGGCTAATAGCTTTCTGTTTTATTCGGTTACCACTGTTCTTCTCCATGTAATTAAAATGATTTGAATCTTTCAAATTTCAGGAGGGAGGGTGTGGGTGTTTTGGAATTTTCCATTTAGAATGGGATCTACTCCCCCAAGAGATATTGAGGGGCCTTTGCACTAACACGGAGTGGAGTATGCTTTGTTCTCGAAACTTAACAATCATTCTTGAATGTGAGTCTCCTTAGCATTATCTTACTATTCCTTTTTGAAAAGAATGTTTACTGTAAACATTTGTGAAATGATTAAAACTTACGGAACCTTATATTGAAATACAGCCTTATATAATAGTATTGTTTAAGCGGCTGTGAAATATTACTTATTAGCCTGTGAAACAATGCTTTCTAGACTATAGCTGTTTTTTTTTGGGGGGGGGGTAAAATCATTCTTTTTTCTGACAACGAATATGGACTACTTCTTTACTCTATTCGGTAGCTATTTCTGTATAAGTTGAGCGCTTTGTTAAACAGTGTAGTTTCTGATTTTCATACTATCAAACACTTGCAGGTTACTTACCCTGTAGGATCCTTACAATGACAATGATGGGTATTACTCACATGGCCCCCTGGGTTTAGCTTTGGCGAATATGGCTTTTCATGTCTATTCTCTAGGGGAAGGGTAAGAGTCTAAATGATGTTTAAGCGTTTACGTGACTAACCAAGATCTGCTGCATCAGGTTCCCGTGATGAATCCTCACTAGCAGGTCCTATTCGTGTCTCCGAGCTGAAAGCTTCTCAGGGAGAGGAGATTGAGTGGGGAACTTGCGGTGTACGATGTGGATGTGTGGTTACATGGAGCGATACAGCCTCAGGTCGAGGTGACTCCGATTACTAAATACGGTCGGATGAACTTAACAAACTTAATAACAGCGAAATCCATGTCTTCTTGATGTTTGTTTCTTTTTTAATTAACAAAAATATAGATTTACCAAAGCAGGGACGATAGAGCAGTTTGGTTGTTTTGTTTTTGTTGATTCAGAAAAATGATTGGTACACAATGTTATCCATTGACATCATGGATCTCCGTATAAGGTAAAGTTTTATTAACACCCTAAAAATTTGATACTTTTTTTTTAATGCTTGCAGTATTTTATGATTGCTTCTATCTCCATGAAACTTTCTCTTGGGGCTTGAGGTTGATACTTTAGAGTATATATATGGATGAACTTGAAACAGTGATCTTTTAATTTGTTGGTATGTAGGTATCCTTGGTTCTGCTTTCTAATTTTCCACTCCCTGTCAGCAACACCTCCTCAAGGTAAGTAGTAACATAAGCTTTTGATATTATCAATATAATATGTATGTCCGACTGTCACAACCCAGTAAGATCCCTTACATTGTGTTGTCTTTTTGTTCAAGCAGGTTCTGTGGGTTGTAGTGAGACAGAATCATCCACAAAGCTTCTGGTGCCTATTTTTGGATTCACATCTTATAAGCTCCAAGTATCTCCATGGAATCAAAACAGAGCTTAAGAGACAAGATTGCCACAAGCTCTCTTCCTTTCAACAAGCTGCAAATAAATGGCTTCAGGGTCTGCAAGTCAATCAGTTGGACTACGGTTTCTTCACCCGCAACAGCTCACCAATAAGGGAAAACGTACGATGCTTTCATTACCATCGATTATGAACAAAAGACCCATTATCTGCTATTCTTTCTCGGTGCTGTTGGTGGAACAATAATTTGAGGAGCACATTGAGAAGTTTGCGTCGGGTGTTGTAATGTTGAGATGCAACACCTTTTATAGTACAATTAGATTATTGAACTGAATGACAGCTTGGCTTATATATCAATTTGTAACAGATTTAGCTAAGGAATTTCTTTTGGTTTAGACTAATTTCGAGTCTTGAACAGAGTAAAAAAAATCTTTTGTTACTTGAATATGCACATTAAGGTTCCCTAAGTACGTTAGTTCGAAAGTGTTGTTTCATTTATCCTTTTGTATTCCACTTTTTGAAGGTAAGAAATGGCGTGCAAAACATTTAAGAATGCCTTTAATTTTGATTCAGAAGTCTCAAGAGGAAGATCATTTTTACACTTTCAGACTTATCACAATCACATCTTGGAAAACCAATGACCACAACAAAATATAAACTTCACAAACACGCACACATTGAGATAGAGTAACAACTATGTCATCTATTTTTATTTATTTATACTCTCTCTGACTTAAGAAATGAAGATTACAGCTAAAATAAAAAAATGTTTAAAATAAATACATGTAAACCTTTTCTATTTTAAAATTTTACAATCGAAGAAACTTCAATAAAAACATATAATCATATTTTCAGGATAAGCCATTTGAACACTACAAATAAAAAGTTCATAAGCTCACGGCAACATAACCTATTATATAACCACAAAAAGAGACCTAAGGTTGACCAAAAAAACCCCGAAACACATAATATACAATTCTACTCACATCTACTGCACCTTTTCAATAACTTCTCAAATACAACAACTCCTTGACAACTTACGGTAACGAAAAAAAGTCAATATCCCCATAAAAATTTGGTAAGTAAATATCTCATCAATCACACTTTACAACAATTATCGTTTCTCAGTCTCACAAACAAAAACGCTAAATATCGATAGGAATCGAAGGACATCATTAGAAGAATCTCATCAAGGAATGGAAACCAAAAATAAACACCGGTTTTCTCAGATTCAGAGAAAAAAAAATCAGGTTCAACCCCACTAAATTTCAAACCCAAATTTTCAAAACCCTTTTCTATTTTTAATGGGTCAAAAATAAATAACAATTTGTATTTTTTTTTTTAAGTTTTTTCAAATATTTTTGGCCTACCATTACAAAATATTTTCCCCACCTTCAAACAATCTAAACAAATCCATTAACAAACTTAGAAACATACACATCATATATATATATATATTAAGAATATATAATTATAAATTTATAGACTTAATACTTTATAAAAAACAGTTTAAAACAATTCAATATTATTTTAATAAATTTCAAATTGAATAAAGAAAGTTAAAAACTTTAATTTTCTTTCATATTTCTATTAGAGCTGTGTACTAATAAATACCTAAATTGGATGACTTTTGAACAATGGAACCACTAATAACATTAACTGTCAATTAAATCATTGCACAGATTAAATATATAAATACCTCCACATATGAATTCACTGGTCATTCTTATACTAACCTAATCAAACTGTGCAACTTCCGTTCTTACATTCATAGACAAATATATAGACCATGTGAAAACAAAATAATTTAAAAACTAAAATCACAAAAACCAAAACAACACAATGTACCAAAACCAAAACTCATCCCGCGCTTGCGCTGCTTATAGAGAAGTCAACAAAACGACGACCTCCCGAAGCTCATACACTGATAGGGCTATATTCACACCCCGTAACGAAACCGTCGATGAAATTAATGCTTATATCATCTCTCAGACCGACGGGGTGTCAAGAGATCAAAATGATACGTTATACGCGGTTGAGTATCTCAATTTCTTGGAATTTTCAGGATTGCCTTCGCATAAAATCACTCTCAAAATTGGTGCCCTAATAATGCTGCTGCGAAACATAAATCAAAGAAAAGGATTATGCAATGGTACCCGTATGATCCTAACCCACATAGGCAATCGCGTGCTCAAGGCATAAATTATCACTGGCTCACACATTAGAAAAGAGGTTTTGATCCTAAGAATTGTTCTTTTGCATGATGAAACAAAGCTACCGTTCATCTTACGTCAATGACAATTCCCTATCAGATTGTGTTATGCAATGACAATCAACAAAAGCCAAGGCCAAAATTTTAAAAAAGTAATTTTATATCTACCTATACAGGTCTTCACTCATGATCAACTTTATGTAGCCGTATCGCGTGTAACAAGCAAATCAGAATTAACAATCATTAAAAATAGTGTCCACAATCCAAAAATAGCATTAAAAATTATGATTTTAACCTAAACTATTTATTCACGTATCCGCGCGTAGCGCGGACAAACACACTAGTAACTTTAATTTGGGATTATCGGTAAAGTCAACAATCAAATGGAAAATAAGAGCGGATAGTAAAATAAATCGAAGCTGATACCATTTTTTATTGATTAGATGGCGAGTAAGTCATCAAACGAACACATAAATAAACCTAAATAAATCAACTATTAAGTACAAATGTAAGTCAGTCACAACGTGAATATTATTTCACTAATTAAAACAACAAAAAATCAGGTGTGAAAATAGGCCATAAAAGGGTGTAACTGAGCTGAATAATATTACATTAGCCATATCGTAAAAAAACATTAGCCGTCAAATGAATGCTATTATAATAATTAATATTTTGATAATAAATTAGACATAATTAGGCTGAGTTTACTGTTAAAACCATTTCATTACGGCTGATTTATGCTGATTATACATAAATCAGCCCGAACTACCTCCTATAAGTAAGCCGTCAATTTATCAGCCAGCCAATGGTCATTACATAAGCCAGAGAAACATAGCTCAGTCGTGTCCAATCTACAACTCAGCAAAATTTTGACAAATCAGCGGTATGTTATATTCTTAAGTCATCCGTAAGCTCAAAAATCAGCCAAATTTCTGTAAATTAGTCGTCACTTGAAGCTTTTTTTGTTTGTAAGTCAATCAATAGCTCTTGAATCAGCCATGTTTTTGTACCTCAGCCGCAATGTATATTAACTCAGGCGTCAATACTGCTGTAACATTTTACAGTTGACTTCATCAATATACGTTAATGATTTTTTACGTGACAATTTTTTTTATATTGTGGCATTAAAAAGTAATGATATTTTTGTAATTACGTTATTTTGTCACAATATAATTAGAAGGACATGCTAGCTATAAAAAATATTAGTAATAAAAAAATAATATAAGTAAATAAAACTACCTCCTATAAGTAAGACGTCAATTTATCAGCCAGCCAATGATCATTACATAAGCCAGAAAACATAACGCAGCCGTGTCCAATCTACAACTCAGCAAAATTTTGACAAAGCAGCCATAAGTTATATTCTTACGTTATCCGTTAGCTCAAAAGTCAGCCAAATTTCTGTAATCGGTCGACACTTGAAGCTTTTTTATGTTCGTAAGTCAACCAATCGCTCTTAAATCAGCCATGTTTTTGTACCTCAACCGCAATGTATATTAACTCAGGCGTCAATACTGCTGTAACGTTTTACAGCTGATTTCATCAATAAATGTTAACGATTTTCTATGTGGTAAATTTTTCTTTTATGTTGTGACACTAAAAAAATAATGACATTTTTGTAATTAAGTTATTTTGTCACCGTATAACTAGAAGGACATGCTAGGTATAAAAAACATATTAATAATAAAAAAATTTATATACTTCTGAGTTCTGAGAATATTACTTAATTTGTGTGCATTCTAAATAACGTTCTCTTCATATGTATCCTGTATTTTTTCTCAAGAAGTAGACACTTTTTCTTTTTGCTTCTAGTCTTAGAAACACGAGCTACAAGGATGGGCTTTTGTGCATGCTTTCCTATATAGCCTTAGAAACACGAGCTACACGGTCGTGATTATATGTGACATTGTGACTTAGGGATTCGTCAACGATAATTAGTTCAAGTAACAATTAATTCTTTAACGTGTATTACCTAATGTTCTATATTGGGGTCAGTTGACGCCATACTGTGTACGTGGATCCGCCCCTGATTGTGTTATAGCTACAATTCAAACATTTACGGTTGCACCTTACTTTTTACTCACAGTGAACTAAAGTAATATCGGGGTGCTAAAAATAATGAATGTTAGTTCATTATCATTTTTTTCTTAAGAATACTATTTTGAAATAAATATGACTAAATTGATTGTATGAATTAAAGTCAACTCCCTTATATTTGAAACATCAGATTTTAAGTTTTCTGGTCATTTCAAATTAATATTTCATCATTCATTTGAATCGAATTCTTAAAATCTGCATAATTATATTTATAAATCAGCGCAGTGTCATTTGATTTCTACACTAGAGATTTAAACTCAATAACAAATGATTAACAAGGCCACCAGTTTATTCAAATTTTAGTATAATCTTTAGATTTGATTTTTTTTGTCAAATTGTTTTTATTTATCTGATACTAGGTATGGACCCGTGCGATGCACGAGTTTTGATTGATATTTTAATTCTATCCAGAAGATAAAAATTTTTTTTATTGTAATTATAGGATATTTGCATATATATTGTAAATTTATTTTAATGAATAAAATCTTATTTTTCACGTAAGTTTTGATTGGCATTTATATTTTAGTAATCATATTGT
>JABAYD010019048.1:0-29419 GCA_014822095.1 Diplotaxis tenuifolia
ACAAAAACGAATTCCAAACATCCGGAAATTACTTTCACAGCAAAAAACCAATTGGTCGTTTCGACCAAAAAAATTACACTCCAAGTATTTCGAAAAGAACTGGCGAGACATCGCCTAAAGTCTTAGCGAAATATTCCGCAAAGTCCCTCCGCGACTATAAAATCACAAACGCTCAACGATTGGCCCCGTCGAGCATGCTAGCCGTCCTAAACAAACACATAGACCCATTGGTACTCAAAATATTTCGAAAAGAACTTTGGCGAGACGTCGCTTAAAAGTTTAAAAAGAAATATTCCGCAAAGTTCGTCCGCGACTATAAAAATCACAAACGCTTGACGATTGGCCGTCTTACACAAACGCATAGACCCATTGGTCCGCATACATCCGACTAGGATAAAATAGCGCGCTATAAAAGAAATCCAAAATTTTGGTCAGCCCCTTCGGGGATGCTCGATTTCGATCAGACAAGTCGTATAAGCCGAGAACATATCACGTACTTCAAATTAACAGGCAAAACGAAAGCCGACTAGTAATCGCACAGCCTCAATCCCAAAGTAAACCTAGCACATTGGTCTCTTATGTCTCAAGGCATGAATTGAGATCCTAAAGGCATGTCTCTTCGCCCACATCTAAACACTCGGAAAAATCGAAACATTCCAAGTAAACGAACCGGACGATCTACACAAAGAGTTAGATACGAGACGACAACTCGTACTCTTCCCTCTACATCTAAACGAAACACAGATTTCATACTTAGAAAATATTTCATAAATATTTTATCATTCAAATACACACCGCCCAGCGGCAGGGATTCAAAGCCACCAACGGCCAGTCCCGATAAATATTACAACAACGAAATCATATTGCATCTTCCATCGAAATTATAAAACCCAGACGCCGAGCTCTGGCAAGCGTTAGGATCAACCCACGGCTTATTGACCTCGCCGCTCATGTCCAGGATCTCAGTCCCAACCTCGACCGAATCCGGCGACACCACAATAGGGTTCCACTGATCCCACATTCGTGCCTCAAGGTCGAGAAGCTAGGCTTCTTTCTTCTCTCGTTTATCCAAGCACGCCTTCTGCTTGGAAAACACCACCTCATACGAATATTTCGCATTCTGAGTGAGATGTAAACCGCCAACTATACCACGGTGTTCGCAATAATCGCCGTTGGCCTTTTGCGCATCCTTGACCTCCATGTACTGAGGTGTAAACCGTTCACGACTAGCCATCATCTCGGCGGCAACTTGTCTCTTTCCTGCCCTCTGGGCGCGACAAAATCTCGTATCAGAAAACTCGATGGCACGACAAGAATCAGCCTCGTATTCCTCCCTCACACAGGCAATTTCGCTTTCAGCCATTTCCTGGGCACAGGAAATGCTAGCATCAATCTCTTCTTTGAGGCGAGCAGCCTCCATCTCCGCAGCCACATCCCGAGATTTGGCATTACGAATCTGCGCATCACTTGCTCTTACCGCTTTGTTCATAAAGCGAAGTCCCTGCGAAACAAGAAAGGTATTTTATTAAAAATTCGGTCACCCGCAAAACAAATCGGTAAAAGAAACATACCTTGTTGACAAAATGCGACGCCTTCGCAAATGACGACTCAGCCGGCATCTCGGTAGGAATCTTGACCGGCATCCCTTCCGGCTCAACCTTAGACGAGGGAACCGAGAAATAAATATAATCCTCGACATTTAGATCTGCGTCAAACCAGTGACCTTGATTAATCGGAACGTCTCTATCCTGCGGAGATCTGGACCTCTTCCTCGCTTCCGAATCACCATCCGCCTCGACCTCGACGCGATCGTTCTGAGAAAAACCGGAAGAGTAATAGGCAACGGCGCGATGAACTCTCTTCGGAGAAAAGTGTCCCCAATAAAGCGGACCGCCACGAAGAAGACTCCTAACCAACAAAAGATCTTCGAGTAACAGCACGGAGGGATTAGACGCTGCAAAGCACAAATCGAACACAAAGATTATAACACGGAAAACAAGAAATGTAATGCGCAGTCTAAGTACCTTCTGCCGCCCGCTTTGTCCTGAGCATAGGAATACCACTTTTGTCCACCGACGCGTTGTCAATCCGAACGTAAAAGAACCAATCTTTCCACTCGTGTCCGTTCGATGCGAGCTTCTCGATAACTGACAAATTTGATCGCGGAGACAAGTAGAAATAACCCCCGCTCGCACGCTTGGGAAGCAACATGGCCTCAAGATAGTCCGCGCTGAGAGACATGCCACGTTCATAGCCCAGCACCAAAATCCCGACAAGGTGCTGCAGCACGGAGAGACAAAGTTGGCTGATCGATAACTCAAACCGATCCAAGAGCTCAACAATGACTCGTGGAATGGGTAACCACAGTTGGCAGTTGAGTAAGTAGGCCTCGTAGCACGTGAATTAACCCGGGGACAGATTCTCCGCATCTTGACCCCGTTCGGGAAGGCAAAACTGCACCAAGTCCGGAATCATGCGAGAACTCCGCAATTTCTCGAGGGAGCGAGCATTACTCGCGCTCGGACATTTTTTGTCCCTCCGAAGTGTACCCCTCTTTGGAACCCAGAAGTTAGTTGGGGGTACGCCAGCAACGAGCAAAGCTTCCCGGTATTCCTTGATTTCTTCTTTGCTCGCGGTAAAATGCAGAAAGACCGGTTCAGGAAGCGTGCAACCATTGGGAGAATCAAGATCGCTCAGTTCGAAGATTGACGCATGAGCATAATCCGAAGCTTTCCATTCGGCAGACATGTTGAGAAATCAAAAGAAAGATTCAAAGAGAATGGAGAAGAGAAAACTTCTTGAACCTTAGAAAAGTTATGTGGAAAGAAGTGAGTAAGGAATTTGAAAACTTACTCCACATACTTATAAGAAAAGTTTTACTATTCATCATTGGGCTTTTGGCCATTAAAGTTCCTCCTAACTCTACCAAACTTGCCAAACAAAGTTCTAACCGCTCGCAAGAACTCTACGATTCTTACGAACTGGGTCAAAATCGGTACGACGGAATCAATGACCAAACTTTCCGCAAAAATAAATCTACGTTTTGTAAAACACGAGAAGTTGTTTTACGAAACTCTATGGACTTTCCGAAGAAAGGAAATCCACGCAATACTTGAAAATTGCTATCTCGGAAGAACAAATGAAACATTCTCCGATTACACGACTGCCCAAGTTAAACGAAAAACCGCAAAAAACCGCATCATCCGCACTACAAGCAGGTTCGACCAAACCAGTTTGACGCACGACGAGCCGAACCAGCCGGTTCAGCTTGTCGTACGGTGAGCTGAACCACTTGGTTAAGCTCGCCGCACGGCAAGCTGGTTCGGCCAGACCAGCTTGCCGTACGGCGAGCTGGTCATCGCAAACCAGATCGCCGTGCGGCAAGCTGAACTTCGGCTCGCCGTACATCGAGCTGTCCGTCCTGAGCCTTCCTCCCTGCACTCCCGACACGAAGCGTACGTCCCTCGACTCCAATCGTGCTCTGAACCGTGATCGGAATGTCTCTCGTTTCATCTCGATGCGTCTTACCAATCAAGTTTGACGATAAAAACCGTAAAGTCTCGTTTTCTCATTAGAACTCGGGTAAATCGTGTAAAACGGTAGAGGTTAGATGAAACATCGTATATTGTCCAACTATACGGTTAACTCTAGACGTCTTATGAAAACAGCATCGTATCAGGAAACGATCTTGTCTAAAGTCGTAAAACGGTTTTATCGCAAAGTGGCTCGGAAAGTCCTAAAACGCGATAAAAGTCCATCTACAACTTAGACGAAGTCCAGCCCAAAGATACAATGACGGTTTGACCATTTACTCGCAGAAAGAAGATAAATGTCAAGTCTGAAGATAACTGTCAAGTCTGGAGATAAATAGAAGATTTCGGAGGATAAATGGAAAGATCGAGATAAATGGAAGATTTCCGATAAACTCGAATCAGGGCGAAAAGGAAAGACCAAACCGCCTAGAGAGGAGTATATAAGCAGAAGGCCAAGGACAGAAGAAAGGACACGATTTTCAGAGCTCTCACCACCAAAACTTAGCACTTAGGCAACTTTTCGTTTTTTGTTATCGAGCTGCTTCTCAACTAGGGTTTTAGGCTTAGATTGCTAGAACTAGGAAACTCGCCGTCAGCTCGCAGCTAAGGCTTTTACTTTGTTATACCGTTCTTACGCAAATCCGGAATAAGATACCTTCTTGCTCTCAATCGCATTTTTATCATCTTTTACTTATTCACATTGTTAACTTGATTGCTTGTGTGCGGTTCCACAGATAGCCGGGTCCTATGAGAAATTAAGGTTTACTCTAAGTTCCTAAAATTACGTAAATCGACAGGGGTGAATTTCGGTTCTCACAGTTATGTATTTTTTATATCAAACGGCTGATCTATTACTCAAACTTGAGGTGGTCTGGGTAACCAAACCGGAATAGAACAACCAACGTACATAAGCTCACGAAAGAAGGATCTAGCAGTCTTAGCTAATGAATTAGATAACTCATTTTGTGACCTAGGAACATAAAAAACCTTGAAATCTGGGAAATAAATCCGCAGCGTTGAGAATCTTGGCCACTCATGAGGATTTCTGAGCATCTCGATCATCTTAGTTTATGTTTAAGGTTTGAAATATGAAAAGGTTTATATTTGATCTTCTTTTGAAATTTATTAAACATGCTGAAATGTTTTTTAACACACTATTTGATATTTAATATTTGGAAGGGCAACTTCATGTCTGAGATACATGCGGATAACCTCGATATGGTTTGAAACAGACTACTCGGATCTTGTGGACATGGTTACTAACCCGGAGGATTTATCCATCCGCACTGTTCAGGGCTAATAGTGGCTTTTGATTTTTCACAATTTATTTCGTATTTCGTATTACTTAGAGTTAGTGGAACAAAACTGAATGTGAAATATTTCATATATACTGTTGTGAACTTATAACGTGATTATAATGTGAAATATGGCATTTTAATTTTGTTCCACTGACTAAAAATTCACTCTTTCCATGTCGAGATCATTTCCACCACTGGATCAATATAACAATTATGAATAGGTGGTACAAGTTATAGATTAGAAGGTACTAGGGAGAGGAGTGTTATGAATAAAGCTTCTAAAGATAGTAAGTGCATGTATAGGCTGGTCGACAGGCACACTGTGGCCTGCTCCTCTCACAGTTGCAAACGTAAAATTTCCTTTATATTCCTCTGTGTACCCTCCCACTTCTCCTCCAGAAAACCACTGACGCCATGAGTTCTCAACCGTCAGATTCATATTTTTGATCACTTGGATTGTACCGGTCACGGGAATCACCAAGTCCAAATCTCCACTGTACACAAAGGTTCGAACATCCTGACCCATTATCTCGTGGAGGAGAGGAACCAATATGGCGTCTGTATCCTTCTCGCTCCATAGATATGATAGGGTGTCGTTGCAACTCTGCCACGCGTAGGGTAGTTTCGTGGACTTGACATGTATCGCTTTCTGAACCTTTTCACTATTAAGATAAGTCGCCACGTAGTGTTTGTCGCACGGGTCATACACCATAACCGTGGTTCCTTTCTTGGGTCTACTAGTCAACGTTGCGTTTTTGCATACTGGAGCGAGTATGTTGTACTCGTCCATGTATTTCGTCTGAGCTTCTATTTCTTCCATCACATCGCCGCAGACTGGAGATTTAAAGCCTCCTGGGCATAGTCAAAGAAAACATCAGCTTTTGTTCCCATATTTTCAGAGATAATTTACATGCATAATTTCCCAAAATTTCATGACGTACCTACGCTGCAGTTAACGTAGTTGTCCAAATATTTTTGTGGCATAATAGCATGAGACACCATATATGGTCTCGCACTTTTTGATTGAAGCCGGCGGTCAAAAGCTGGATTACCAAGAAAAAGGCCTCGTAGGTTGATAAAGGTTTGCTTGTTACGTTGAAGGATAAGCTGGGCAAGTTGGGGACCATAGTGGCCAGCGTAGCTCTGACCGGAGATGTAAAACTCTCTTCCTTTGTACTCGGGAAACCTTTCGAGCCAGTTCACCAAGAACATGTAGTTATCATCTGCTGTCTTTTTGTCCGTTGGGTTAATCATATCCTCTGGAGTATTCGTGTACGAGAATCCTATGCCTGCTGGAGATTCTACGTACAACATGTTCGCCTCTACAAACCCATACGTAATATTGCATGAATATAATAAGCTAAAGTTTCTAATAATAGGTTTAATAAGGAAGATGAGATACCGTTGTTAAATGCATAAGGATTGCGGAAAAGAGTTTTTCCGTCGCTGTGTACTCGGAAGGGTCCATGCTCCCTAAATGCCCCACCTCCTAGAGACGAGCATCCCGGTCCTACGTTTTTCTTAATGTATAAGTTTTTTGAGCAATGATCATTTAAAATGTAACTTGTTAATTCTCAATAATTAGGAAAATAATAAAATACATGTTTAAAGAATCATTGGCAAGTGATGTTGAAAACTATATCAATATAATCTATTTCATGTTTTGGGAAGTTTCTAATTATAATAGAAAATATAAATGTTACCAAAAAAATAGGAAATACAATTTGTTACAATAAAATAGTTTGTAGAGAGGTGTGTGTATATACATCAGCAGGTTAAGGCTTGCAATAAATCTTTCGCATGTAATCTTAAGATGCAAGGAAAAATATTATTTGTTCTTTCAAGAAAGAGTATAAGAGTAACGGAAATGTTTACCTCCGTTGAACCAGAGCACAAGAGGAGTGGAGTCGCTGGCGTTGATGGCTTCCACAAAATAATAGTAAAAAAACCGTCCGTTTGTTTCATTTACGGGCACAAAACCACCGTACTGTCTGAAACTAACGGGAGAACGTTGCCCTGGCAGCCATTTGATTAGATCTTTCTCCTTCGCCTCTTGATGATTTACACCGCCACTAATCCCATTGAAATTGCTCCTACAAAGAATTTGTGATGCCAGAGACAAGAATAGGAAAACATAAGTGGTCGCGGACCAACCTTGGGTTTTTCCCATTCAATGTCTCTGATTCTTTTGAGAAGTGGGAGGAAGTTTTAGGGAAAAAGAGAGATGTAATTAAAGATTTTGAAAAAAATGAATGGCTACATTTATAGGTTTTGTTTTTGTTTTTTTTTTGTTTGTTTTTGACAGCTATTTTAACCATAAACTGGAAGTTGTAAAAGATAAGTTTTGTTCCTGTTTTTAGAAAACGATTTTCTATTTTTTTCTTTAAGTCAATAAGCTATTTTAGAATGACTCCTTGAATGATTGCAGATGATAATGCATTTATAAAGGGTCGACGATCTATTTCCCCGTGAGAAATATCGTATAGCACCAGATGTCCACGAAACTATGACCTCATGCTATTTACCTCCGAAAATAAAGTTTGAAATCTATTTCTCCACCAAACGTGGTTTAGTCACAATTTTTGAAACCCAAATTCCAAATCCTCGATCTCATACAATAAACCAAAGAAAGTAAAACCAAAACAAAATAAAATCGAACCGAACCCAGATCTGGATCAAAACAGTAACTTGACTCGATATTTAAACTTAAAAAACATGACTTAACAAAAGGAAAGATTCCTTAAAAATACACGAACTGAATTTATTTTTCTAAAAAATTACACCAACTTTTTAGGCTTCCCGAAAAATACACAGACTAATTTTGGTTGTCTATAAAATACATGAACTCTTGAATTTTGGAGGTTTCACACTTCAATTTTAACGATATTAACTTTGATTAACGAAACACTAAAACGCCGTTAGACAGCGTTAACTCTGATATAAAAGTTCATGTATTTTATGGACAACCAAAATTAGTTTGTGTATTTTTCGAGAAATCTAAAAAGTTCGTGTATTTTTTCAGCAAAGAAAAGTTAGTATGTGTATTTTTAAGGAATTTTCAAGAATATACTAAGGTCACAAAAATTTTGTTTTTTTGACTGAAAAATGTAATTATAAAATATATTTTGTTCATGTCGTGGCCGGTTCTTCTGGATCAGTTTGGATCTATAATTAAAATACATGTAAAATACCGATAATTTTCGAATATGTATCATGTGATAGAGAATGTGTGTTTTTATTTGGGTCTTTGGGTCGGGTTTGGACCGGTTCTTTTCGGATCCAGTTCTTTCGGTATGTAAAATAGAACACAAATAAATCAGAGTTTTGGAAATACACGTTTTTTAATTGGTTCTTGCGGATTGAATCTATCCATGTTAATTTTATTGGGTCTGGGGCTGTTCGGATCTGTTCTTTTCATTTTCGATTCGTTAGAGTAGAAGAATTTTAAACCCAACAAGTACTTGTAAACTTTCGATTTGGTTTTGGCCCGAATATTTTTGGGTTAATTCTGGTTCAAGTTTTTTAATCCGGCTAAAATACCTAAACTTATACTGCTAATCCTGATCATAATAAATCTTGAATAAAAAAATATGATGTCACAGAAAAAAAGAATAAAATAATAGAGAAAATTCCTTAAAAATACACATACTAAATTTTCTTTGCTGAAAAAATACACGAACTTTTTAAGTTTCCCGAAAAATACACAGACTAATTTTGGTTGTCTATAAAATACATGAACTTTTAAATCAGAGTTAACGTCGTCTAACGGCATCTTAATGTTCCGTTAACCAAAGTTAACGTCGTTAAAATCGAGGTGTGAAACCTTCAAAATTCACAAGTTCATGCATTTTATGGACAACCAAAATTAGTCTGTGTATTTTTCGGGAAACCTAAAAAGTTGGTGTAATTTTTAGCAAAAGAAATTCAGTTCGTGTATTTTTAAGGAATTTTCCCCTTAACAAAACCCCCAAATCGATTTCTATCAAGAATCCTAAGATTGTTTGTTTGCAATTAAAGCTTAAATGGCGAAAAACATGTCAAGTGGTTCAAGTACCACCTGATTTTTGTTGGGTCGGATTAAGATTCTTAGGGTCTCGGATTTTTAATTAAATTGCAGGTCATAACCGGGTGTAATAGGATCTTAATCCAGTTAGTAATTCGCTTAACATGGTTTATAGTTTGTTTAATATTCCAGTAAACCAATAAAAATGGATTTTGTGGGGTTTTAGATTTCGATTTTTATAACCGTGGGGAAATATCGATAGAACTTTAAGTTAGTGGCGAAATAGGTTTCGAATGTTACTTTCGGGGGTAAATAGCACAAGGTCAAAGTTCCGTGGACATCTGGTGCTATACGATACTTCTCGTGGGGAAATAGATCGTTGACCCGAGAAAGAAAAACATAATAGAATGAAAGGCTGCAGAGAATGAAGGGTTATGCCATAGGTTAAAAAAGGTTCTACCAGATCGGATCGCGGAAACCCAGTCAGCCTTTGCTGGGAGACAGATCTCTGATAACATCATGATTGCTCAAGAGATGATCCATACTTTAAGAACCAAACTGAGTGGGCGCAACAAGAGAATGCCATTAAAACATACATGAGTAAGGCATATGATAGGATGGAGTGGTCATTCATTGAGACTACCATGAGAAAGATGGGTTTTTCAGAAATCTGGATTACCTCGATAATGCGATGTATAACATCAGTCAAGTACAAGGTACTTATGAATGGCCAGCCAAGCGGTAGGTGGCTATCAAAAGGTGGCAAGGAAGTGATGATTAAGTCGGTGGCTATCAAAAGGTGGCAAGAAAGTGATGATTAAGTCCATCCTACTAGCCCTCCCAACATACGTAATGTCATGTTTTCTGCTCTCGTTAGAAATATGTGAAAACCTAGCTAGTGCCATTGCACAGTTCTGGTGGAGTTTAACCCCCAAAAAGAGGAATACACTGATCATCATGGGATAAATTGTGCTTATCCAGAGAGGAATGAGGGATTGGATTCTGGATGATTCATGAGTTTAACCTTGCGCTGCTAGCAAAGCAACTATGTAGATTGGTCCAATACTCAGATTCTTTGGTCGCTCGGGTCTTGAGAGGACAATATTATAGGTTGGGCTCGCCTTTGCGTAAGGTTACGGTCAATAGCCCATCGTATGTCTGGAATAGTATATCAGCGTCACGAAATTTGCTTTTGTTGGGAATCAGACCTAAGATACATTCGGGATATGATGTGAAAGTGTGGGAAGACCCTTGGATTCCTACCACACCAGCGCGCTCAGCTTTTACCATCTGCACCAGTGCTGCATCCAAATATGAGAGTAAGTGATCTAGTTAATCAACAAACAAAGACATTGGACATTGGACGGCTCCAGAACTATGTAGATGCAGCTGACATACCTCTCATAAGAAGTATGGCCATAAGTTCAATACATCGCCGAGACACGTATTGCAGGAGTTATACAAGAAATGGACAGTACAAAGTTAAGTCTAGATATTGGGTAGCACGAAATGTACTAATGAAAGAGGTGGAGCTTGAAGTTACTGAACCTAGTATTACAAAACTGCAGGCACATGCCTGGAAGGTCAAGGCTCCTCAAAAGATATGTCATCTTATGTGGTAAATCATAACAGGTCATGTTGCGGTCACAAGTACATTGAATCACAGACATATGCGATGTGATAACCACTATCCACGATGCGGTGAACCGGAAGAGTCAGTTACTCATGCAATTTTCCAGTGTCCACCAGCTTTTCAAGTCTGGACTCTTCATCAACGCCTACCAGCCCATCCATGTTTCCACTACAGAGCACTTTTGCGAATATGGATTATCTTTTCTGGAGGAAGAACGGTATAATGGAACCGGAATTGGACTGAGACCCTTATCTCTGGCTAATTTGGTATATTTTGAAGGCTCGTAATGATAAGTTATTCAGGGGAATTGATAGAGACCCATTGGAGCTAGCCCGATATGCATAGAGTGAGTGTCAAGCATGGTTCAAGGCAAATGAGCAGACTAGTACACCATCTCTAGGGCTTACTGAAGTTGAAAGCCAAGCCTTAAGCTTGGGGAACATTTGCATGGTGGATGGTTCATGGACCTCTACAGATCAGTTTAGTGGATGTGGTTGGGTCTAGAATAATAGTCTTCGAAATAGTCAGCTTATGGGATTGCACAACTTTACCAGAGTGGAGTCTGCTTTGCACTCAGAGTTGGAAGCACTGTGATGGGCAATGTAGGATATGCTTCAACATTCACCATGTCAGAGTTTTGGGACTGGCTGCAAGGAGATGATTGTGATGCTCAGGAATCCCCAGGAATAGCCAAGTTTCTCGACGGAATTGGAAAATTTCATGACGCTACGAATTTGTTTTCCGGACTTCAAGATTTTCTATGTTTCTAAAACACAGAATGGAGTTGCTGTCTCTTTAGCTAGGTTGCTAGTTCTTTCTATCGAGACCTTGTTGTATGTTGGTTATTCTATTCCGATCTGGTTACCCAGGCACCGCAAGTTTGAGTAATATAATAACCGTTTGATGTAAAAAAAAAATATAGATAGAAAGTGAGTTTGGTTAGAAAAAAACTACCCTAGTAAAAAGAAGTTCCTTATAGTCTGTAATAATAAACTTAAAACTTCGTTATGGTGTAATTCGTTCGTTTGTAATTGACCATTTCCTTACTGAACAAACAAAAGGCTTTATTTAGGCGAGATATCACAGCCATTGATATATATTTCACGATCCAATATCTCACATTAATAGATAAAGTGATAACATGCCATCTATTTACCACTACACCATAATCGTTGAACGTTTTTTTTTTATCAATGTGACATTAATGTTCTTTATTGCATCTTCTACACAAATTCATTTTTTTTCTTTTCAATCTCCACTACTGTTTATATATATATTTTGAATAACCCGGTGTATCCTGACATCCACATAAGTGAATTTAGATTAGCGGCGAGTGTCAGTAACAGTCTATGTTTTCGGCCGGATTACGCCTCGGTCAGCGGACGCTAGAGGAACCAAATATTTAATTTTACCCCAGTGGCCAGCGGGATTCGAACCCAGATCCGTATTTGGGCATAAACTCTCTCAAGACCACTAGACCGTACTCGCTTGGTTTACTGTTTACATTTTTTACTTTTTCAGATTTATCATCCTTCATTTCAATTATAGCATATTCTCCAATTTAATCCTATATGGTGGTGGTGCTATGGTAACGTAGACAACGGCGACGGTAACATAGACAACATCGATGACACCCTTCACAACGGCAACGGAAATGGTGATGTAGACAATGATGGCGGTGATATAGGTTACGGTAGAATTATAGACAAAGATGTATGATGGCAGAGATGTTGGCAACATCGACGTAGACGACATTGGAGATATATACAGTACTAAAAGTCACGTGCCTTCCCCGCCTCAGTGTGTGGTACTATGCTCTCTTCTATGGTGACTTTTAGTGTTTCTTCCACAATTCACTACTGTCGTCATTACCGTTCGTCTTCGTGTCAACCACTGTTCTCTGATGTCTTATGCGTTTTTACTACCGTGCTATAGCACCTTATCCACCATTTTTCGTTCTAATTTGCATCCTCATGTTCTTTAAAATTTTACGGGTCATGTGAAGGAGGAGATAAAGGGTGCAGAGAAAGTTAATGGACTCATGAAGATACTACAAATTGAAATCAGTATTAATAAAGATGAGTATGAATGGACATTAATTAATGTGTACATTGTTTTACCATTTAACTAGGTTAATGGCCGCGCATTTGCGCGGAATGAACATTATATATATAAAAATTTTTTATGTTGTTTTATATATTATAAAATAATATATATATATATATATATATATATATATATATTAAATAATTGAGAAATTTGTAATATTATAATTAACTTAGCGCGATCATTTAAATAAAATAATAATAATTTTTTATTTATAATCATTTTATATAAGTAAATCTAATTAATAAATGATATTAACACACATATATATATATATATATATATATATTATACTATCATTTGGATATTTAATAAATAAAGATTTCCATTTACATAGTTTTATGATCATTTGCATATTTTTATACCAAAAATTTTAAACCATTGATACTATCATTTTTAATGTGAGATATTTCATATTTACAATAATTCATCATCATTTAAAAAAAATTCAAAGTTTATCATTATATACAAATCTAATTTAAATATCTATTAAATGATATTTTGTTACTCATTAATTATATAATTGTTTGTATCGTGGTATAACAAAAAATTTAAACTATTAATCAAAAAATATTATATGTGAAATTTTAAATTTTTTCTTAATTTATAGTCATTTTCAAAAATTCAAAATATAATATATATATATATATATGAGAAAATCTAACTTTTTGTTATATAGTTAATGTTATTGTTTAATTTATTTTCACAATATAAATTTAACAAAAGAGTAGAGGTTATACCATTTTTTTATCAAATCAATTTTATTTAAATCATTGATTGTCATATATATATATATATATTATAACTATATTAGGTAATTCCGTTAATTTTATTTTTAAAAATAATGAATAGCATTAATAATAATTTTATTCTTAGTTTAATAAAAATATATAATATATTTATATGTACCAACATTTTTTCTGATAAATTTGAGAAGCATTCTCATGAAGACACGTAGCTACCAAAATATACTGTAATGTTTCTTAATTAATATATAGGGGATATTAGTTATATGCTTTCTCTTCAAGTTTTGTTTATACGCAAGAGATGTTTCTTCTAAAATAACCAAACTCAAATCTTTGAAAGATTTTTCTGATATTCTTTAACGTGTGGGTTAAAATAACAAAAACTCATATTTTGTGGGCTATTAAGTTTATTATTTGTTTGGGCTATTAAATTTATCAATTCATCGAAAATTAAATGGGCTATATGGCCTATTAATGTGTCGAACAATGATTTTTAACGTGTCGTTAACTAAAAAATGTTTCGAACAATTTTTTATGGGTTATTAATTAAGTGTATTTATTGTTCTTAACCGAATAAAATGTATGAACATTCTGGAAACGGCACGTGTCCAACACTCATTCTCAATGTTTCTCAAATAATATGTAGGAGATTACGTGTATATATGTACAGCCTCACGATAAACATTAATGTGTTGTTCCTTTTTTTTATCTATAATTACTATCAGCTTGCTCATCTTTTGGAGTTTCAAGCGAATACGTACCAGTTAAAGACACTTTATGAGTTTCTATTATACTATAGAGTACTTTTCACTACTAGGATAGTTTTTGGTTGGTGTTTTACAACTTTAGCCCATCTAAACATAACTGATCATTACTTCTATATTTCTATAGTTTCTGACATTTGATTTTGTTTTTAATAGTTCTTATATTTTATTACTGAAATAAATTACAAACCACTAATATTTTCTAATTTCACCCATTAATTCTTTTTTTTTAACTTGGAAATCTTTTTAATTTGACCAAACACCCGATGTCATCTTACGAATCTAGGATGACCAAACCAGTGTAAATGATGGGAGAAAGATTGAGTTGACCAGGGACGAAGCCGTGGTAACTATAAAAGTGGAGGTTAGATGCTATGAAGAGATGAGCCATGGCATTTAGATTATAAACAGTTAAAATCATAATTAGGAAAAGACTTGTTAATTGATTGGCATTTGACTCTAATAGGTTAATATATATATATATATATAGGATTTTGGAGTTAAAAACGCAAAAAAAAATATGCGTGAAGAAAATCAATGGCGATACTGAATTTGGTTGCAAAATTTGATGAAAGCCCTATTATGAAAGTGACGAGTTTGTTACAAAAATGCCACTCATTAAACAATATTTAAATTTAATTATTTGATATGTCATGAATTTTATCCGTTTTCAACCATGATTTAGATATGTTTTCGAAGTGCTTTATAGGCATTCAAAGTCTTTTTAGAATAATTACATGTTCAAGTACGTGTTTGAAGAAAATGAAGTTTATAGGAAATTTTGGAGACTTTGAAATAGCTTTATCGACATGAAGATTCAATTGATACTAGAAGAGCCATATTGCTTGACGATCACCAATTACTATCGATCAACACGAGTCTATTGCCATCGATCAACGTCGAAGCCATCCGAGATTTAATGACAAATTAGAAGATTTCAAGTTTCACAAAAGTCTCATTAATTACATATATAGTCTCTGGCCACCTGATAGGCTATATAATTAGGGTTTTGTACTACTTTTGAGGCAGAGGCAGACTTGCCTAGAGACCTTCTAGACCTAGTTTGAAAAAGAGCAATTTTGGTTACCGTTGAAGAGAGAAAGAGAGCTTAGGATTTTGAAGAGATAGATTTGAGACTTCAAAGCAAAGAATAACTTGTACTCCCTTGCTTCTATTACTCTATTTACTTTGTTTCTTATTTTCAAATAAGTTTTATTCATACCATCATGATTTTGTCTTTTATGAATATGTCTGAGTAATCCTTATTTGTTAGATTTAGGTTTTTCATAAGGTTGAATTATGTGTTGATAATAAGACTGATGTTAAGGTGCTTTCATTAATTCTTCAACCTAGTTGTACTTAATGCTAAATCTAGGATTGATCACCCTTAATTTAAAACTTAGGATTAATTAAGATAAGCAATAGTTTCCTTCAATACCTGAACTAAACTAGTTTGATCTAACTGACTAGATTCATACGAAAGTTGGTCTAGTAAGTTAGAGGACAACATAACCCACTCGCAAAGCTTGCT
The DNA here is from genome assembly GCA_014822095.1 of Diplotaxis tenuifolia. NCBI lineage: Eukaryota > Viridiplantae > Streptophyta > Magnoliopsida > Brassicales > Brassicaceae > Diplotaxis > Diplotaxis tenuifolia. The sequence goes on from JABAYD010019048.1 coordinate 15,615, forward strand.
AGAAGAAACGTCAATCGAGGCGACTATCGTTGTGTTGATCAATATTTTGAAAGGTATATCGATCGATGTTCATAAAGACATGTCGAGTGACGCTTTCTCGTAATCAATAAACGATAGTTGAGAGCTGGGATATAAACAAAGGAAACCTCATTGGTTTCACTTAAAGTTTGAGTTCATGAGCAATTAAACCCTTGAGGTTCAATTTAAGTCACATACCTTTCGTACCTAAGATAATACATGCATCTAGCTACTTTCTCAACTAGAAACCACTTCAAAACAAGCTGTTGAACAACTACCTTGTTCATTTCATTTATTTAATGTTTTAAAACCTTTAAACCCTTTTAAATCTGACCTTATTTCAAATACTATAATCTATTGTGTAATCCTAGAGTCTCTTTGGATTCGATCCCTAAGTACTACATATGAACCTCTTATTTGAGAGAGTAATTCACTCTTTATGGTAATTTGAGTGATATCATTGTTGCTAATGCCCATCGAACCTGAGAATAGATAAACTGACGTATCACCAGAGCACACACACTTAACTGAAATGAATCTTGTGTTCGTGAATGGTGATTATTTTAGATCTGATACCATATGTATTGATATTGTATTTTTTACATTGTCTCTATTATATGTTTGTACATATGTACAATTGTTGTTGTGTACAACATTTTATTAGTGTACACATGTATAAAACTATATATTATTGGTGTACACATGTATAAAAACTATATATTATTGGTGTACACATGCACAAGTATCAATTATCAAAATGTACAAGTGTCAATTATCAAATGTATAAATGATTTAATCATTACACATTTATACATACACAGTTTTTCTTCGTCCATATTCGAAATTAAACCGACACAATTTCACTTGTCAAAAAACGAAACTGTTATGTAATTTTTTTATCCACATGTACATCTGTCGAACACAAAATCGCATTAGGGTGTAATAGTCTTGAAAAACATCCTCTTCACGTGCCCTTGACGCACCAGCAAAACTTTCTTCTCTAGTACAACATATCACACAATTTCCTTGCGCAATAGGCCTATAATATAGACTATGATTGCTCTCATTGGTTGAAAGGAATAACTCTATACTTGATGTGAACGACTGGGTTGAAGTGTCCACCAACATGTACACTGGTTTATTAGTATCTACATTTACACGAGTTCCAAAAATCTGTATGTACACTGGTTCACAGCGTATACAGCATTTTCGTAGGTTGTGTACAAATGTGTGACAAAGTATAGTAGTGTACATGTGTATAATAAGTACAGTAGTGTACACATGTACAGTTAAAAGAGTAGTGTACATTTGTGCAACGATCAAAGGTTTTTTGAAATTACTCTTAACTAAACAAACACTAATCCATATAACAACGGTCAAAGTGCATATTTAAAATTTTTGTATTCAATTAAATAAGACAAATTAGTGTATTCACGATTTTGGGGTTAAAGTTACATATGATGATGGATTTAAAATACAAATAAAAGAAAATTTATTTGGTGGAGATGGATCGATTATAATTGATCTCGCTCAAATTACCATAAAGAGTGAATACTCTCTCAAATAAAAAGTTCAGCTGTAGTACTTAGGGATCGAGTCACGAGGAGCTAGAGAACCAATTAAATCTAATTTAATAAAAATATAGGCTAGATTGGTTTTAATTAATTTAAAGTAGTCATCGCTATCACTCTACTAATGATGATTGAGGGTTTTGAAGCTTTAATGAAAGAAGCTAGACTTAGGATTTTATTCAAGTTTTCGGATAATAGTCTTATAGGTGCTAACAGTTGTTTGCATGATAGTAAAGAGCTCAACACAATACTAACAAATTCATCAGCGTTCGCAATGTTTGAAATAAGTCTATTAACTATACTAGAGACCCAACAAGGCTAAACCGACTAAAGGACGTCAGACCAATAGCAGTGTCAATCGATTATTATTGATTAATATCGATCTATGCATATTTCGCTCCGTCGATCGGTTATCCTATAGGAATATCGATCAACTCGCTTATAGTTAAGCTTTACGCACGAGTTGAATAAGGCTCACTAAGCATTTCTAGGTTAACTATCACTAATTCTAACAATTCTTAGCTTGACAGAATAGATTCAGGGTAGTATTGTTTAAGGTTGCTCAAACATCTTAATTCCTAAGATAAAATTTCTAGGCAGCAGTTCTAGAAAACAAGCATTAAGAACATCTTAATCAATGAGTATCACAACCAGCAATCCTATAGTTGGGGCTAATCCCCTCAACCTATTAATCCCCTCAACCTATTTAAACCCTAAACCTAAAAACCTATTTAAACCCTAAATCAATGAGTATCACAACTAGCAATGTCTGATATATCTTCTCTGGATGCTTGGATAATCCTTCCATCCATGTTTCGTGTGTTGCCTTCTGGGTCCTTGAAAACACCAAACTCATCTGCAGTAAGATAACTTGGATCTACATACCATTGTTTAAATAAAGAGTTAGGGTTAGAGTTTAGGTCGATCAGTGTCGCTCGTGCTGCATCGTTCCATGGCTGTTGAGTGACGATGGCTTTTGGTGGTCAGTTGCTGCACTTCTGCATATTTCATGAGGAAGGTTGTAGCTTGTGCCCTTCTTGCTTTGCCTCGAGATGGTTCTAGGTTCTTGCATCTTTTCTGCTTCTTTGTTGCGAACAATCCTTGTATCTGCAAGATCCCTTATATACCATTCTCGTACCTTTTTACAAATTGGAAAATTTCCAATTCTGTTGAAGTCGTTTGCCTTAACATCAATCGATGTGTCTTGCAGAGTATCGATCGATTTGCGTGTCCGTTTTGCTGACTGAGGTGGCATGTCGATCGATATGGTAGTAAAGTTGTCGATCGATTCTGATGCATGCGTTCTGTAAGAGTGCTCCATAAGTCTATCCATAGCATGAATCTCAATGGCTCGTTCTTCTTCATAGTCCTCATCGTGATCTTCTTTATGTCCTTCGAGGATGATGGAAGTATCAATTGCAAAACATTCGTGGACGCCACTGTCTGCCCAGCTGCAATGTTTGTGTTCATGTCACAAATTGCTCCAAAACATTCGTGGACACCACTGTCTGTCCATAACCTATTTGTGTTCATGTCACAAATTGCTCCAATGGTGGCCATGAATGCTCTTCCAATTAGGATGGATGAATTCCAATTTAGCTTGATGTCTAGGACATGAAAATATACAGGAAATATAGTTTGACCAATATGCACCTCAAGGTCTTTGATGATACCTCTTGAGTTCGTTTGAGAACAATCCACAAAAGTGAAAGATTCTTCTGAAGATTCTACTTTCAGACCTAGCAGGTCTGCCATAACCTTAGGTAGGATGCTGACTCATGCTCCTGTATCACACAATGCATGTAGGAAATCAATACCTTTTATCCTGCATGGTACTGCAAATTTCCCAGAGTCACTCTTCTTCTTTAGTGTGGTGATCCCTTGATTCATCATGTCCCTGACATGATGAAAAATTCTCCTAATGTCTTACTCAATCTCCCTTGTTTCTCTGAAGAACATCCACAATATGTGGGTAAAGTAAACCTCTTCAACGGATTTATCCAGTGGGATCTTAAGGACTCTCTTAGTGAAATCATCCATCTCCTTGCTACTAGGCTCCCTCTTCAGATGTTTAGGAATATTTTCTTTTCGTTTCCTTAATGTTCTCCATGTGGTAGCCTTATCAACTTCCATAGGCTCATGTGTAGTATCTAAAGGTTTGTCGCTGGTATCTGGTGGGTTAGGTGATGGTTGGATTAGTGGTCTGAGTGCTTTGATCCGTGATAAGTCAATAGGTGGTAGTCGCACTCGGTATGTAAGAGGTTCATGTCGATCGATGCTGAAAGTGGTATGTCGATGGACATCGGTATCTCTTTGGTGATCAATTTCTAATGCAAGATATCGATCAATGTTAGGTCGAAAAGCGCTGGGGGATGCGGGTGTTGAGCTGCGAACTCCTCATGCGTTAAGATCTTTACTGCTTTGCTCTCCGCTGGTGACTCATCAAAGGATATCGATCGACGTACAGAAAGATGTGCCGATCGATCCAGTTCGGAGATAGACGATCGATGCACTTGTATTGGTGTCGATCGATACGAATATGTTTCGTCAAAATCATGCGAGTGTTCATCTTCAGAATCGTTTCCTTGCATCTTCTCATGCTTCATCACTTGCTAGAAATCATCATCTAATATGGCATTGACGTGGTGTCTCACTGTTTCATCCCCTACCTCTTTATTCAAGGTTTCTTGCCTTCATACAACTTCTCCAGTCTGGACTACATGTGTGTAAAGATTCTTCACTTGAGTTCCTAAGGTCTCAATCTTGGTGTTGAGGTTTGTGTAGAGAACATCTATATTTCCATTAAAATCCACAGTAAAATCTTGTTGTACCTCAAGAATTTGGTTAAGCAAAGCTTCAACCTTACTTTCTTTTTTGTGGTGGATTCTGGTAATATGAGTTTCCATTGTTTCTGTTGTTGTTGTAAGGTCTCTGATACTATGAGTTCTGGTTGAAGTTATTCCTCTGTTCATTACCACTGAAGTTCATGTTCCCATCTTGGTTTCCAGACCTTTGGAATCTAGTTCCTCCAATGTAGTTCACATCTTTTTCAAACTCATCATCTGCAGCTTCTGCTTCCTCAGCTGAGCAGGGTTGCTTCTAAGGAGCTTGTTAACAACATTTAACTTAGCCTTCAGTTCCTACATATGCTCACTTCCTATAGCTGCAACAGACCTCCTAGAGTCGGTGTTTTTGGTGTTGCTGCTGTTAGCTAAGTTCTCTATTAGTCTCACAGCTGTTTCTGGGTTTCTAGTGTTGAAGTTGCCTTTGCTTGCTGTATCAAGAACCATCTAATATCTCAAGGCAATACCTCTATAGAAGGTGCTAAGTAAATGTACCTCATTGAGAACCCATGGTGTAGACAATCTCGCTGATAGAACTTGAATCTATCCATGAATCTTAAAGGACTCACCAGGATTTTGTGTGAATGTAGCAATTTTACTTCTCAGTTCTTCAGCACGCGCTTCATCGAAGAAGTTGAGTAGAAACGCGTTCTTAATGTCAATCCAGGATGTAATAGATCCTAGTGGTAGCTGGTTGAGCCAATGTGAAGCTTCTCCCGCAGGTGAATACTTGAACAGCTTACAAAGTAGATAATCCTCAGGGATTCCATTGACTATAATATCAGCAATAAGATCCTTGAACCTGTTAAGATGGTCCATAGGATGCTCCCGGGGTACCCTACAGTACGGTATCTATCCCCCAAGTGTGTAGTACTGCGGTTTCAACTCAAAATTATACTTCTGGATGTCTGGAAGTCGAATAGCTGACCTGTTGGCGTAGTATTGTCCTGGACGGTTATAGTCTACCAAAGTCTTTGGTTGAGCAGCCTCATCTACAAGTTGAGCAGCTCCTGTAGCATCAGTATCCAATTCAGGGATTACAGTTCTCTGATCATCTAGTCTCTGAACTGCTGGATTACGCAGATGACCATCTTGGTCATGCAAGTCTCCATTTTCGTCGGGTCTAAGGATCAGAATCGTAACCATGTCTGACGGCTTAGTATCGATCGATGTGCAAAGTGTAGTATTTTTAGATGTCGGTCAAATCGGTCGACGTAGAAGTGCGGATGTCGAGTGATGTGGAAGCGGAAACGGTTGACGTCAACTGACGGATATTGGTCGATGTACGAGGTGTAGGATCGATCGATACTAAACAGCAGTGTTTGCGGATTGATCGATACTAAACAGCAGTGTTTGCGGATTGAACATTCCAAGCTAGCTGGATCCTCAGAAAATAGGAATTGTCCTTCCTCGCTGCTCCTGGTACTGCTGGGCATGTACCTGAAAATCCAAGAATAAGAAAATTATTAGAAAGGTGGTTTAAAAGAAGAAAAACCTAGAATTAAATCTAATGGCGATCAAAGCTCCCCGGTAATGGCGCCAAATTTGATCTCACTCAAGTTACCCTAAAGAGTGAATACTCTCTCAAATAAGAGGTTCGGCTGTAGTACTTAGTGATCGAATCACGAGGAGCTAGGGAACCAATTAAATCTAATTTAATATAAATCTAGGCTAGGTTGGTTTTAATTGATTTAAAGTAAATTGCAGAATGAAACATAGTTTAGATTAGTCAGGCTATCGTTTTAATAATGATGATTAAGGGTTTTGAAGCTTTAATGAAAGGAGTTAGACTTAGGGTCTTTTTATTCAGGTTTAGGGATTATGATCCTATAGGTGCTAACAGTTGTTTGAATGATAGTAAAGAGCTCAACATAATAATTACAAATTCATCAGCGTTCGCAATGTTTGAAATAAGTCTATTAACTATACTAGACACCCAACAAGACTGAACCGACTAAAGAACGTTAGACCAATAGAAGTGTCAATTGATTATTATTGACTAATATCGATCTATTCACCTTTCGCTCCGTCGATCGGTTATCCTATAGAATATCGACATCAACTCTCTTGTAGTTAAGCTTTACGCACGAGTTGAATAAGGCTCACTAATCATTCCTAGGTTAGCTATTACTAACTCTAACAATTCTTAGCTTGACAAGATAGATTCAGGGTAGTATTGTTTAGGGTTGCTCAAACATCTTAATTCCTAAGATAAAGTTTCTAGGCAGCAATTCTAAAAAACAAGCATTAAGAACATCTTAATCAATGAGTATCACAACTAGCAATCATATAGTTGGGGCTAATCCCCTCAACCTATTTAAACCTTAAATTTAACAGGTAAATTACTCAGACATGGCTAAGCAATACATAACACAAACAAGGTAAAGAAATTGCATAGATAAATAAATAGATATAAGTAATGAAGTTACAATCATAAATCTCTCTAAATATTCTCTCCAAACCTATGAATCCTAAAAACCTTTTGTGGTGAAAATAAGAATACAAGAAAGCACTCTTTTCCCTAAACACTTTGGTAAAGTATAAATACTTAGGTTAAAACTCGTCCGGGGGAGACTTGTAAATTGGTGAAGTCGTGGGCTTCTAGTCGGCTAGGTCACGTATTGGATTTTTGTTTCTTTGGTGTCGATCGATGTCACATGATGTGCATCGATTGATTATAAACTCTCTGTGTCGACCTTATGCAGGGGTCGATATCCAGCTTCGGATGATGTCTTCTATTGTTCTCCAAAATGCTCCAAAATAATCACATTCTCCCAAATCATTTCTGAACCTATAAATATGCAAATAGCACTCTAAAATATGGTGATTAGATGTTAAAATACTTATATACTATGTCTAAATGAGGGTCGAGTCTGTGGTATATCAATGATCAACCAAATCCATAGATCTCAGGTTTGAGTTTCAATTGCCATGGGAAGAGCTTAATCGAAGCAGAGGATCGTGACGAGAGAAAGTTATGTTGGTTTGAGAAGTCTTTCATGGATAAGGTCACGGCGGTGATATTGCAGAGCATGTTAGAGTTTGAAATAAGTCTCAGTGATTGGTGAAGATCAAAAATCAATAAGAAGGAAAAGGACTACATCCCTCGAATTGAAACTTGCCGTGGTTATGTATTACGTTGAGAATAAAAATCATTTGCAATAAGGTTGAAAATAAAGAGAATGAAGATTGATAAGACTTGTGAGCACATGAAAAAAATGATTTGTGACCACATAATTTATATTCTATATTTTATATATTAGGTCTATCTTTTATTTTGTGTGATTTACATTGTAAGACAACTTCTGTCTTTTAATAACAAAAAAGGTCACATTTTTATACTAGGACACTTTTTGGATGGAAGTTGCTAACCAGTATCTTTTTCCAATTAATATTTATTATTTGTTTTAAAATAAGAATAAATATCTAGAAATAGAAATAGAAAATTAAAAGGAGGAATAAGACACGAACATCTAAAGAACTAAAATGTCCCAAATCCTTGCAGACAAGGATGATGATGTTGTAACCAAGGATCTATGTCTTTCAATTTTGAAATTCACAAAAAAAAAGTAACCTGATTTTCTGTAGCCATGGAAGAAAGAAAGAGAAAAGGATAAAAAGAGAATATAATATTTGTGATGCTAAAATTAATACAATTTTGGTATTTAGTTAAGTTTTGGTTAGATTTCAACTGTAAAAGAGAGGATTGTTAGATTTTATGGGTTTAAGTTAGGAAAAAGTGTATTGGGAAAGGAGAAAAGTGTGTGAGGAGCACAAAGTTTTCTAGGTTGTAATATATAAGTGTAACGTGTCTTAATATGTAATTTTTTATTTTATTTATTAGATAGTTATATTTTAAGTAGAAATAATAGAAGAAATATAGAAATTTTTTTTTGTAATTATGAAAAAAGGGAAAAGAGAGTTAAAAAGAATGAAATGGGAGCGAAAAATGTTTTGGTAGCAATAACTGTCTTAGATTGAAACTAAGAAGTCAAAATGTGTCTTATACTGTAAATCTTTATTAAAATATCACTAGGAATTTTTCACGGGCTACGCCCAGAGTTAACAAATATAAATGTATTTAATATAATAATGCACATATATTGCATCCTTTTTCATAAAAAATAAATCATAGATTGAATTAGGAATGAATTAAATTGAAAATTTATCATTTTTACTATATAAAAGTACATATAGAAAATAAACAATTATTTCTTTGATTTTACGTTTAATATTCTATTGTGCACTCCAATCCATGTTAATACAATTAAATATATAAATTCAATGAAGTCATATAAATGGAGTTCAATAAACTAAAATCAAATGCTAAATTTAAAATCATATGTTACAAAAAAAAATCATTAAATCATTAGATATGAATTACCAAAAAACCATGTGTACAATATTGTCATATACTCATCTTCAATTCACCTATATGTATAGCTCCTCGTCTTCGCAACATGATCATATCGATGGAACCCTACTTTATGTGCTCATCATACAATGATTAACATGTATACCTAATAAATTTGTTACATACATCTACAAGTTTTATTTTCCATATGTACATATGATTAATTGTTACATACATACCCATTAAAATATCATCATTGTGTATTAGGCCTATTGTGTACATATATATTTCACTGTCCACGTGTATAACATTTTCACAAAAAATCACATGTACAACGATTCACTTGTACACTGCAGAACATATGATATTTCATTTGCGTTCGCTTGTAGATGTATACAATTTTATTTTAGTATCTTGACATGCAATGATTAACATGTACACCTAGTAAGTTTGTTACATACATTTACAAGTTTTATTGTCTATATGTACACATGATAATTTGTTATATACATACTCATTCAAATATCATCACAGTGTAGTAGATTTACTGTGTACACATATATTTTATTGTCCGAAAATTCAAAAATAAATGGAAGATATGTACATGTGTTCACATATAACACATGTGTGCAGGGGCAAGAATTTTGTTTGTATGTGATACTCATCGTATTGAGATTTTGATTTGTGTACATATTAGTGGAAATTGATAACAATGGAAGTGTACTATGTGGTGGTTTACAAAAATAAGTGTATACATATGTACTATATGTACATGTGTGTTATGTTGCTTGTTTATCCATGTGTATAATGTATAAAGTTATCCATATTTAAATAGGGAAATTTACTCAAACATAACAAATCTTATGACAATTGACTAGAATCATACAAATATTTTTTATATTACTGGCATTTTTTAAATACCAAATGTGCCTTTTTTTAGGTTATGAGAAAAAAAACGTATTTACAAAAATGTCATTACTTTTTGATGCCACATAAGCAAAAACCGATGCCACGTAGGAATTCGGTTCCGTGCTTTCATTAAATCAGCGTAAAGCGCTACCGTCGTTACGGCTGATTTATTTTTACATTTTGGCTGAATTAATAAACGCAGCTGACTTAAGAGAAAATGGCTGACTTAAGACCATACGTCAGCCACCCGAGCTGATTTACAGACATCTAGCAGATTAATTGGATAAAGGTTGACTTACGTATACAATTTACGGCTGACTTATACATCGGCGGTTTGATTTTTGGAAAATTTGGCTAAATTGTAGTTATAGAACGGCTGAGTTAATGAACATCGATCGGCTGAGTTATTGAATTTGCGACTTAACTAATGGGATGTTGTTACAGCTGAGTTTATATTAATCAGCCGTAATAGGATGGATTAACAGTAAACACATCTTATATATGGCTGAGTTATTAGCAAAAGATTAATTACTAGAATATATATATATATATTTATTTGATGACTGATTTATGTGACTATACGGCTGATTTATGGTTTTTTATCCTAGGTACGGATGATTTATTAGTAAAAGATTAATTACCGAAATTGTATCCACGGTTCAGCTGACTTAGATTGTCATCAATTTTTCATGTCATCTACCATATCATTAACTAGGATTTTCCATGTCATCACTAATGTTACAACGGTAAAACAAGGGTCTATATTATTCTTCATTCTTCATCTTCTTTATCTATCTTATTTATCTTATTCATCATCTTTCTCCGAGATCTTATGGATCTGGTAGTTATTGTTTTCCACAATTGGGTCTAAAAACATAGATTTAAAAAAAAATATGAAAATCTGAGACAGGTCTACTGCAGTCGTCGTCTTTATAGTTTTGTAGTTTAAGGTTAAGGTTCAAATTTAAGCAAAGATTAAATTTTTAATCTTATGTTCAAAAGATAAACTTTATAATTTTTCTAACTTTATAGTTCTATAGTTTAGGGTTTGAGGTTCCAATTTAAAAAAAAAACAATATTAAAGTTTTAATATTGTGTTCAGAGTTAAAAGAATGATTTTGTTCCAGCCCAAAATCTTTTTCCCAGCTCAAAATACAAAAATGTTGCGAAAAAATTACACTTGAAGGTTGACTTATAGAAATGTTACGACTGATTTATACTATTCAAATACGTTACGGCTGATTTATACTATTCAAATACGTTACGGCTGAGTTATTATCAAATTATGGATGAGTTATGTTTATGCATACGTTACGAATGAATTTATAGTTTTTATAACTTTATTTTTCTGTAGTTTAGGGTTGAGGTTCAAATTTTTTTTTAAATTAATATTGTGTTCAAAAGATAAACTTTATAATTTTTATAACTTTATAGTTCTATAGTTTAGGGTTTGAGGTTCATTTTTTTTTAAAAAAAAATATTAAAGTTTTAATATTATGTTCAGAATTGAAAGAATGATTTTGTTCCCGAACAAAATATTTTTTCCGCCCAAAATACGAAATGTCTCGAAACAAAATTACACTTGACGGCTGATTTATAGGAACTTTTATGGCTGACTTATACCATTTAGATACGTTAAGGTTGAATTATGCATACTTTACATCTGAGTCATGCATACGTTATAGCTGATTTTGGTTCTAAACCAACCCTAATCTAAAACCTAGAAAAAAAAAGCTTGCAGTCGTGTCAATAAAATCTAAACCTAACTAAACCACCGTGTGTTTCTTCCATATCACGAGAGTCGTGAGATCATTATTCTCTGCTTCCTTCGTCACCGCAGTCATATTACCCCGAGAGCTACGATCTTCAAGTCACACAACGGTTTTGTTACCTACTCCACCAACAAGCTCCTCTGCCTTGTCCACCTTTGACTAACAAGAACAAATTCAAAACACAGTGAAAAGTCGAGAGAGATTGAAAGGGTATATAATTGAGTGAGTTTAGGGTTTCATATATAGTGTTCTAGATTTTCGGTTTCGATTTCTGATTTAAGATTTATGATTATAGTTTAATTACCAAAAATATCAAACTTTTAACATTTGTAATTAGAATTTATGGTATATGATTAATTAAATTTTGTTTAAAGTTTGAAATTTAATGTTTTATGGTATAGATCAAAATATGTTGTTTAGGGTTTAGGGTTAAAAGTTCAAAATAAATATGGTTTGAGACAATGTTTTGAAAATATTTAACTTCATAATTTTAATTTAATATTTGTAACACAATATTATAAACACTACAAAAAAACTTTCAATCTTAGCACGAGAAAACTGCTATCATATGTTATAAAAAGTTTTCCATCTATCATAAGCAATTTTATAAAGGCTTTTGTTTCTACACAATAAGATAGCTTTTATTTATAGTTTGCTATTATAGGGTGAACATTATAAATAAACTAAAAATAATTAAAAGTAAAATCAAAATTTATATAATTAGAATAAAAGAATTTTTTATTTATAAATTAATATCAGTTTACTTATAAATTTAGGTTTACAAACTAACCAAAAACCTAAACTAAACCAGAGAAACCTTAACTAAACCAAATATACTAAGCCAAAAACCTATTAAACCAAAGATCTATCCTAACTCCTAACCATAAGCCGCAGCTCTCTCATCCTCCTCCCGTCATGTTCACCACCAGCTCCTCCACCACAAACTCCGGAAAGCTTCTTTTGTGCCCTGCTCTGTCACACTTCTTCTGCTCCCTCTTCACCGTCGAGCTTGTGGGAACCCAAATTCACACCGTCAATTTCCGTAAAATAATGAAACTTAGAAAAACCCTAATTTTCCAGAGGTTCCGGATCTCTACGAGAGCCAATGAAAAGTAACCAAATAAATGCGAAAAATATGAAAAACATGATAAAACGAATTTATAAAGAAAGTAGATCTTATTTCAAAACCGTATAAGAGCGTTGCAATTATTACAAGAGATTACAAGGCTTCGGCCGCAAGAGCTGTCGGCGAGTTATCTGTATCTAGCAATGGAAGACCTTACACCTAGTTGAGTTGCAGCTCGAGGACAAAAGACGAAAAATATATGAAAAAGGGGTTTTGATTGATTTCAGACTGAACCTTATGAAAGGTTGCCTACGTACCCCTTTCGAGGATCAAGCCGAACGTAGTTCAATTGGTAGAGTTGGACAAGAGATCGAACTGCCTGGCCGAGTTCATCTAGTAATTGAATGCCAGTCATAGAAACCAAACTTGTCGAGAATAAAGCCTAAGTTTCTAAGTGCAGAGAATAGTTGTAAAAGTTATGAAAATCTGCCCCTTATGCCTCTCGTCTTGAACTCCTTATATACTTCCTTCTAAGTCGGTTTACACCTTTCTTTTTTGCCCTAAAGCCGTCATAGTCCCAATAAAATGGAGATATTCTATTTTTCCGATCTTCATGATTATCCAGCGGAAACTTTCCATTTATCCGCGGAATTTTACATTATCTCTTTCGACCGACTTTTGATTCTGGACGTTTATTACGGTTTCTTCGATAAAGATATTTTCCGCGGTTTTTATCGTAAACCTGACTGATGATCCCATTTGATCGAGAATTAAGAAATGGTTAAGCCATGGTTTGCGGAAGGTTTTAATGAGGATAGTCGAGATTGCATAGTTTTACATCGTATCGTTATTTCGGAAGAGGTTGGATTCTATGGAAAGACCGTGATGCATGCACGCTCGGTCGCTATAGCGACCGAGCTTTGTCTCAAGCTCGGTCGCTATATAGCGACCGAGCTTGGCTTGTGGTTTGGTTGCTATGGCGATTGAATGTGCGTCGCGGACCGAGATCTTTGTTGCGAGAACTCATTGTCCAAGTGTCCGAGACCATCGCAATGATGCACTTGAAATGTTTCTTACGGACGTTTGGATCAATGATAACATTGTGTTGCTGTTTTAAGAAATCATTGTTTTGAATTCTTTAATTTTGTCGTGACAAGATTTTACCGCAAGTTCTTCGTATAAGTTTCCTTTTGCGAAAATGGAGAAATCTTATACTTACTTCTACAGATATTTGGACGTTAATTTCGTCGTGACCGATTTTGACCCCAACAG
>JABAYD010019058.1:0-19060 GCA_014822095.1 Diplotaxis tenuifolia
AGTGTGTGCCCTAGCTCTCTGTGGATTCGATCCCTAATTCTTACAATTGATCTCTTTTGATAAGAGTAATTCACTCATTAGGATAATTTGAGTGATATCAGTAGGTTCTTTTTAGACCCCTATAAGGAGAGGAGTTACATAGGAAGGAGGATGGGGCCTGTTTTGTATGGATTGGAATGTATCTAAGGTTTGCATTGATTCGTAGGATGTTGGTTACACACAGGGAGGAAGTATATGGCTCTCATGTTTGTACCTTGGTCTTATTGGTATGTGACTACACAATTGTTTGTTTATATGGTACTGCCGTTGGTTTGAGCTATGAGCAGAGGCTTGATCCCACACTTATTGTCACTACGGTTATTATGCTTTGGTATGAGGTTTTAATGTCTCTAGAATTCTATGTTATGTCTTGGTCTGAGTTTATTATAAAGTCTGTGGATTTTTTACTTCTTTTCATTGAGGTGTAGTAATGTGTGGGTTTCTTTCAATCTTCAATTCTTGTTGTGTACTAATTCGAACTCTGGTTTCCTAGTACCTGATATGACTTGTTTTCATAATTGGTGCTTTGACTCTGCTTGGTTTACGGTCTGGTATGTAGGTTGTTACCAGAGAGGGGGTGTGGTAGACTGTAACTATGTCTGGCTTGGACGGCATCCTGAGGAGCTTATAAACTCGGTTGACCGAAGTTTTTTATTCACGGGTTTGTTGGCTCTCCTTCAGGAGAGTCACGGAGACTACTATTGCGGTTTTTTTTCAAGATTTCATAGGAGGGAGGATTGTTTTTTGACCCACGTTGGGTGGATAATTTGGGTTTTGGTCGGGCTTTTCATTGATGATAGCATCGATCAAGGTGGTTATTGTGTGATCTTGACCATATGTACCTTGATGTTAAGTTGTGATTTATATTGGCTGTATGTTTCTCATTTGAGAGTACAATTTTATCACCATGTTCAGGTTCTCTTCTTAATTATTTGGTTTTTCAGACGTTTGAAGTTTAAAAGGAATATAGCGTTTGGGAGACATTGTCATAGTATGAACTTGGTTATCAGGCCATTTGTTTCGTTTTTATTGTTTTGGTGCTTGGTTATTTTTGGTCCACGATTTAGTGAAGATATGATAGGAATAATGTGAAGGGTTTTGGTTCTGATCGTACGATCACAGACAAAGCCTAATACCAATTATTTTGTTAATTGATTTCATGAGTATTCTTAGTTGGAATTGCCGGGGTGCAGGTAGTTCAGACACGGTTCAGCGTATTCGGGATCTACGCTGTCAGTATTTTCCGGATTTTTTATTTTTAATGGAGACTAAGCAAAAGGTTGCTTATATGGAGATCTTGAAATCAAGCTTAGGATATGATTGTTTACATACGGTAGAACTCATTGGCCGTAGTGGCGGTTTAGCCTTAATGTGGAAACATTATTACGCAGTTGACATTATTTATAGTGATAATAGAATTATTGATCTTAAAGTGACAATGGGATCTCTAGTTTACTTTCTTTCTTGTGTATATGGTGACCCAGTAAGAGACAGAAGGCGGTTTGTGTGGGAGAATTTGATGGACATAGGTGTGGTTAGAGATGATGCATGGATTTTGGTTGGGGATTTTAATGAGATAATGCATAATGGGAAAATTTTGGGAGGAGCTATTAGAGATGAATTCACGTTTTTTTTTATTTTTGGAACATGGCTGAAGCATGTAAAATTAGGGAGATGAGGACTACGGGAAATACCATTTCCAGGGCGGGCAAGCGGGATCATCATTGGGTACAATGTCAGCTAGATCGAAGTTTTGGTAATGATGAATGGTTTCGTCTTTTTCCTCAATCGTCTACGGATTATATGAGTATGTGGTCTTCTGATCATCGGCCTTTACGTATAGAGTTTCTCTTGAACCTGAGAATCTACAAAGGGGGTCGTTTTTATTTTGATAGACGCATGTATGGTAAGAGAAGGGTAGAAGAAGCCATTGCGCGTGGTTGGGACGTAGAAAACGTTAATTCAAACCTAAGTTTTCTTGATCGTATTGCTCGATGTCGATCGAAGTTGTCCAAGCTCAAAAAGACTAATGATTGGAATTCAAAAACAAGAATAAAACGGTTGCAGGTTGAGTTGGAAAAAGAAATCTCAAAGAAATTCCCCATTTTTGGTATGGTGAGGAGATTAAGACAGGAGTTGGCTGCGGCTTATAAAGAGGAGGAGATCTTTTGGAGACAAAGAAGTAGGGAAGAATGGTTACGTGAAGGGGATAGAAATACAACATATTTCCATAATGTGGTTAAAGGAAAAAATAAGAAATAAAATCATAATATTAAAGTATATTTTTGGTAATGAAAATTAATCTGAAGAGTCTAAAGGATATATCGCTACAGAATATTTCAGAGATTTGTTTACAAGTTACAATCCAAGTGATTTGGACACTTTGTTCGAGGGTTTTGATAGCAGGGTTACGTCTGAGATGAACACAGCCTTAACCAGAGATGTCTCTCCTGGTGAAATCAAGAAAGCAGTCTTTGGCATTAAAGGTAGTAGTGTCTCTGGAGAAGATGGACTTACGGGTTTTATCTATCAAAAATATTGGGAATTTGTAAAGAAAGTATGGCTATTAAGACAAATATGTCAAAATCTTATGATCGGGTATAATGGAACTTCCTCGAAGTTATATTAGAAAAATGGGATTTGATCATAAATGGATCGCTTGGATAATGTCATGCATTTCAACTGTCACTTTCTCGGTTTTACTTAATGGACGTTCCCATGGATTTATCAAACCGGAAAGAGGAATCCGCCAGGGAGATCCTGTATCCCCTTTTCTGTTCATTTTATGTGCCGAAGATTTAGTTCATGTTTTAAATCGAGCGGAAGCACAAGGGAAATTACATGGTATAAAGCTGGCTACGGGTAGCCCTTCTGTCCACCATTTATTATTTGCTGATGATAGCTTGTTGTTGTGTGAAGCCTCTATTAGGGATAGTGAGGAAATCCTGAAAGGTCTAAAGCTTTATGGGGATGCGTCTGGCCAAATGATAAACCTTTTGAAATCTTCCATCATTTTTGGGAAGAAAATAGCCGATGATACAAAACTGGCAATCAAGGGGGTTCTGGTATAGAAAAAAAAGGTGGCGACGGTTCGTATCTTGGCCTCCCCTGAGTGTTTTCAAGGGTCAAAAAAGGATATTTTAAATTTTATCAAAGAAAAATTAGAAGGAAGGTTAGAGGGATGGTACTCCAAAACCTTATCGATGGGGGCCAAGGAAGTTTTAATAAAATCGGTTGCTTTAGCCCTCCCAATATATGCATTGTTAGTTTTTAGGTTACCAAAAAGCCTTTGTGAAAGAAATACGAGTGCGATTATAAAGTTTTGGTGGAGTAATGGGGATAAAAAGAGAAAGATCATGTGGGTTTCTTGGGAAAAATTGTGTAAACCCAAAGATTAGGGGGGCCTTGGATTTCATGACATTGGGCGTTTCAATCAGGCTCTGCTCGGGAAACAAGCTTGGCGAATTTGGAATAACCCAGAATCTCTGGTTGCTCGAATTCTTAAAGGCAAATATTTCAAAAATGAAAATTTTCTTGAATGCGGTATGGGTACACGTCCATCATACGCATGGCGGAGCATCATGCACGGTAGTGAACAGCTTAAAAAGGTTTGTATCGTCATATCGGCAATGGAGTTGATTCTAATGTTTGGGCTGAGAACTGGATTATTGACACTGTTCCTCGAGCACCAATGTACCGTGCGAATAGTCACCCAAATCTCGCGTTAAAAGTTTCAGACCTACTTATTTAGGGGTCAAACCAATGGAATGTTAATTTGCTGCATCAGACTTTTACACCACATGACGTTCAAAGGATACTACTTTTGAAACCATCACTGGTTATTGAGGATTCAATCAGATGGGGTTTCACATCAAATTGATTATATTCGACTCGTAGTGGATATAAGTTATTGGAGGCTCTGGTGGATTTTGACCACCCTCAGGGTCACTCTCTCACTCCTATTGAAAAACAATTGTGGGAATATCTATGGAAGATCAAAGCTCCGCCAAAAATTAAACATTTTATGTGGCGTGCTCTATCTAGTGTTTTAGCTGTTAAGCAGCGTTTGAATACTCGGGGTATTCCGATTGATCCAACATGCTCTGTTTGTGGTAATGAGGTTGAGAGTATCTGTCATGTGCTTTTTACATGTGTTAAAGCACGTGCCACATGGGAGCAGTCTAATTTCCCAATACCTATAGGAGGTTTTTCTCGGAGCTCCACCTTTTCAAATTTTGTGCACCTGATCACGAGAAAAGTTTTCCCATGGTTAATCCGGGAAATTTGGAAAGCTATGAATGATTTTGTTTTTGAAACCAAGGCTTTAGAGGCTTCTTGTATTGCTAAGAAAGCCTATGAAGAAGAATCCACATGGTTTGATACCTTCTCAGAATTGAAGGACGAGGTGGATGTTGTTGACACAGATATGGCCCGATGGAAAAAACCACCCAATGGTTTCCTTAAATGTAATGTTGGATCTTCCTGGGTAAATTCAAATCATCTTAGTGGTGCTTCATGGATTTTATGTGATGAAAATGGGTGTACAATCATGCATAGTCGTTGCGCTTATTTTTGCATGCCACAAAAACATAAGCTGACTTTTGGGCCCTCTTTTGGGCGGTTGAATGCTTACACAATCTTCATTTTTCCAATATTATCTTTGAGACTTCGTCGGAGAGCCAACGAGACGTCCTCCTGAAGCCTGACGATCACCATAGCCTCAGTCATATCTGCCACACTATCTCTCTCTTGCTGACAAGTATAGAGTCTTGGAGTTTGGATCACGCACTTTCTGAACGCACTGAAGCGATGCGTCTATTGTCTTGAGTTTCACCCGTGATCTTCGGCATCAGTCGTACATTGCTCGCCATGCTCCGGTATGGCTCCATCACTTACTCACTTTGGATGCTCAAGATTAAAAGAAATTGGTAAGGTCCGTTCCACTTGTATTTGGTGTCTAATGACATCTCATTATTTTCTTGATATTTGCTTACCTTATGTGTTTATTAGTTCTTGTACCTTATGGAACATTTCATATTCAAAAGCGTTATAAAAAAAAAAGTATTTGGAGGAATGATAAATAAAAAAATGCTATGTAATACATTATTTGGGTTATTATAACAAAGTGAAGTCTAAAGCAATCCAATGTTATTATTCAATTTTCCAAAGAGACTCTGCAAAAAGGTATAGTTGTCCAAATTTTCTTTTGACAAAGTGGTAGTGGGCCAATTGACTTTGATTTCATTTAGGGTTTCATAACTCACATTTTCAGCCACATGTTCTTGATTTTGATAGTCATTTTTTTATTTATCATTTCACAACGTTAGCATCAAGATTTTGACCCCTTTGGTATGCGAAGAAGCAGTTGACTGCCTCGCCTCTGCTTATGTGGTAACTTTTTCTCTTATATACACGATAATTTATTTTGAGTATAATAATATTAACGTTATTAAAATAATAAACTAACCAAAGATTTGTATGACTTGTTCATCATTTTTTATTTTCAGGCAGAAATTATTCACGGAAGAACAAGAATATCAGCTTTTAGTATTTTAGCTGGTATCAAAACAATCGCTTCACTTTGTGGAACGTTAGTTGCTCGTTTTCTTTCAGCAGCTTTGATTTTTAAGGTATCTTATCATCATTAGCGTCAAATCATCATGTGATTCAAAATGTTATCAACCAAATAGTTAGTAGGGAAATATAAGAATCATGCGTTCTTGTGTGGATAAATTAGGTTTCAGCTATATCGTTTCTTGTTGCCATGGTGTACATGAGAATTTTCCTAAAAGAAAGGCTAAACATGGATGAAAATGGTAGTCATCTACAAGATGACAACGATAGTAATGATGTTACAATGTTAGCAGGACGTATGTTAAAAGATACAACTATCGCAACAACTATATTATACAAGAAGCAATCTTCATTTAAAGATATGATCTATTTAGTGAATACTAGGTATGTTTGGATGCCTTTACATATGGACATTCATATATATCATTCTAAATATAATGATGGATATTGATTTTGTAATGCAGTACCATCTTCGTTCAAGCATTAGTTATTGCATTCTTCAGCAGATTCTCGGATAGTGGAATGCAGTCTGCTTTCTTGGTTAAGCTCATATATATTATTTTATATTCTGAGTTTTTATTTTTATTATCAATTAATTGAAAAAACATATGATTTTTTTTTCTTTTATCTATGCGGTATTTTCTGAAAGCTCATTTTGGATTTGACAAGAACCAGTTTGCTGATGATTACAGTCGTTGGGTCTATCTCGCAGGTAATTATGCTACAAATGATACTATGTGCGTTATAACATTAATTAAAAAATGTATGTCATGAATTAGTTGTTGGGATTGTAAACGTCCATGTCTAATTCTACATTCTCATATTAGTACGATATTGTTCACTTTGGATCTAATAGGCAAGTCCGCATGGATTTACTTTTGGTTTCTATCCCAAAATGCCTCACACTATTAGAGTTGGACATCTCTTTATATATTTGATTCTTCTTGTCTAATTCTCCAATGTGGTCTAATTCTCCAATGTGGGACTTAGATTGACATCTCACATTCTCCCTCTCAATCTAAAGATCACATCCTCGATTTCCCACAACTGATTTTTAGAATCTTCTGACTCGATTTCTACCACACACCTCTCATTCCTAACTCATAGGATACCATTCATCTCTCGAAAAGTATTTAGGTTTTATGCAGATTTTTCGTCAAAACGTTCTGATACCAATTGTTGGGATTGTAAACGTCCATGTTCAACTCTATATTCTCATATTAGTACGATATTATCCACTTTGGACCTAATAGGCAAGCCCGCATGGATTTACTTTTGGTTTCTATCCCAAAAGGTCCCGTACTATTAGAGTTGGACATCTCTTTATATATTAAATTTTTCTTGTCTAATTCTCCAATGTGGGACTTAGATTGACATCTCACATTGCTAAATATTTTTTTAGCTTTTTGTACTGCCAAGATTTGCTTCTACCGTTGGAGAACCCAAACTTTTATCAGCAGGACTTTTTATGGAATTTACAAATGTAACCATGTTTACTTGAATTTTTAATTTTATGAAACCCTAAATGAAATCTTGAAGTGTAATGAACTTAATTGCATGTGTTTACGATGCAGATGGTCGTTGTCAGCATTTCTTGGGCGCCATGGGTGAGTCGGTTGAAACCAGAGGATTGAGCAATGTTCAATGTTAATATGATTTTCTTTTGCATTTTTTTTGTTTGTAATGTCGCAGGTTCCTTATCTCACCACTTTGTTTGTACCTGGAGCAATGGTTGTGATACCATCAGTAAGATTTCAGACAAAGCTCATTTGTAGTTAACAACAATGGCGTTTTGGCTACTTAGCATAAAATAGAACAATCTTGGCTACAGGTTTGTGGTATTGCCTCAGGACAATTCTGACCCAGTGACCAGGTGCAAACTAGTATATATCTTGTTGTAACAATTGAAAGTTGGTTTTTTAGATCAACATATCAAAGAAATAGCTTAATGTTTGAGTAACTGATGAAGGGGAAAGTACAAGGATGCATATCTGGAATGAAGTCCTTTGGGAGAGTAGTGGCACCATTTGTTTTCAGTCCATTGACAGGTTTTTGAAGCCATAAGAACACATTTAACGATTTTTGCTAAGTTTTTTTTTACACACTATTGATAGATGTGGTTTATTTGTATAGCTTTGTTCCTCTCCAGCAATGCACCCTTCTATTTTCCTGGATTTAGCTTTTTATGTATTTCCTTGTCGTCGGTAAGGCCATTTCATCCTTGACGAGTACTTGGATGTTATTGTCTATGAATTATGATGGATCAAATTGTTCATGATTGGTTTCTTGCAGAGCGTAATGATAAAAGATGTTCCACCATCAAAAATGAACAAAGAACAACAACACTTCGAGGGGAGGAGGTGTGAGTACATGAACTCATTAAATATACAAAGAGAAGAATACCCAAGATGTAGAATATTAACTCATCAATCATAACAGAGACGAAGAGTGTACTTTGTCATTTGATAAAATCATATATACTTTGTCATTTGGAATTGATTAGATTAAATATATTTATAGCGTCTGATAAAGCTATATTTGTATATTCAACGAAAATGGTACACAACTTTATGTAATCATTTGTTTCCACTAATTTTATCAAGTTCAAATAGTAGGAAGGTGGGAAAGAATATCATACGAATACAAAAAACATTGTAGAAATTCTGATTCCTCGAATTTTTTTTTTTAATTAAAAATTTTGCTTTGCAAGTTTTGAATCCCACAAAAACTAATTAATATTTTTTTGGTTAGAAAATTATGTTAGATTGCTTCTCCTTTCATTTGAGGAAAATGAATAAATCAAAATAAAGAAAACCAAAAATTCCATTTTTCATATTGAACCGGCTTACATACCGGTATTTACTAATACTCGCAATAAGGTTTGATGGTGTACCGTTGGGTCGTTTGCAAACATCTTGAATTGGAAAGTTAATTCATTTTCCTACCTTGTGCCAAACCTGAGCGGAAAGTTAATTCATTCTCTGGTGGAAAGTCTTCTATTATTAAATTTCTTCAGTTCAATCATTATATGTTCATTTGTACTCAAACTGACTCGAGTTTCCAAATTAAATTAAAATCTGATAGATTACTAAAATAATATTCTATGTTTCATATTAAATGTCATTTTAACACTTTTTTTTGTTATTAAAAGTGTTATTTTAGAATTCTAATGAAACTTTAAACTTAAAATTAATTGCAAATGTATTGATTTTTTAAATAATTTTATTTATCTCAAATACTATTGGTTGAATATGTATAAATCATAAAACTTAAATACATTTTAATCATTTTCTTACTTTGTGTGAAAAAGATCAAAGTTACATTCTTTATGAAACGGATGAATGGTATAAAATAAATCATTTGATTCAATAAAAAAAAAAACTCAAAGAAAGCTTAGAAACGGTGAAAAAATACTTTTGATCAATGGTTAGTAAAGCGGTTACAGCTGTTCCGTAATCCTAAAGGCACATGCAATGCAAGAGTAGCACCAAGATGCTTGTTTGGTTAACGTACAACTTTATGTGGTATCAGTGACCAAATGGAGTAATATGAATTTTCAGAAGGTCAAACTTGTCATAATTCAAAGATGAGGTTAGCTTAAAGTGTGTAGAATAATAACTTTGTTTGCTAATACTAAAAGCACATTAGGGGTAGCATCATAGATGCTTAATTGATTGGTGTAGAACTTTTGGAAACCAAATGTTAAAACAAAATCTTAAGAAGGTCAAAATTGTGGTATAGAAACTACTTGATGTTTGTTGGTTACAAAAAATTGTTCGATCGTTTTTGCTTTCGTTTGAGGCAAAAGAAAAAAAAAGATGACACCATGTTTGTTCATCAAATTCAAGCAGGGTTTTCTGACCAGCCTTGTGGAACTCTGCTGGAGACAACGGTAGGCATTGTTTTGACATTGATATCGTGTGGATAAAACCGGTGCTGAATGTCGAGTTCGAGGAGGATCTTAATCACTTCTTCGACCAACACGGATCTTCTTGACCATCTTTCAAGCATGTCTTGGTGATTAAATCTATGATCTGGCCAAATTACTAGCCTTATCATGTTCAAAGCTTCCACGTTCTTTACGACGATCTTGGCAGATGGGTGCCAATACTCCGGCTTGTTGTCAATGTAGCTACATTACCATTAAGAAAAAAAAAAGTATAAGAACATGCATAATAAGCACTAAAGGGCTAACGTTTTTTTTGTTTTTACTTTGATATTCTTTGCCTGATCGTTGCAATCTTTTCAGCAGGAGTAGTAATGTGGACACAGAACTCGATTGCGTCTCCCATGTCTGGACTGCGGTAGTAATTGCTGATAGATTTCTGCCAAAGAAGACTATTTGGGTACATAATCTTCAGATTGTCATATCTCAAGAACACTGTGGTAAGTATGTTCATTTCCTCCACCACCAACTAAATTTAAGATAGACATTTGTTAATTAGCAACAACGTTACGTAAAATTTTCAAAGGTGAACCTTTTTGTTGTTTTTTTATTACCTGTACATCGTCAATCTCACAGCGGTCACCAACATCATAGGGATGCACAATGAACAAGAAGATGATTGACTCGAAGACGGTTTTGACAGTGTTCCCAAAGATGAAGGCTAGGAGTACAACTTGTGAGCTTACAAAGAGAAGTACCTTGGAGGATGCAATTTCTAGAAGAACAAGCCATATGACAACTATGACAATGCCAGTAACAATATTGATCATGTGATGGAGCTTGTTCACAGCTGTCTTGGTGTCGTTGAGAGTCAGCGCAAGAGCTCTTCGCTCTCTGAAAGCATTGACCTAATCAAAGTCAACAAGAGAGTGATATACATATAACCCAATAGAATCAAGGAGAATAATCTCTCTCTATATATGCAAATAAACAATTACCAGCCAGTTCTTCAAAGCTGATTTGCTAATCCTTCTTGTCTCTGGTGCTCCTTCGAATAGGCCCATTGTTTTCATCGCCTCGTCTTCTCGTAAAAATCTTATCAAGTCATCCAGGTAAATGTGCCTTTTGGTCATTCAGATACTTATTAGTTTATCAGCAAAACTCAACATTGGCTCTAACAAAAATAAACAAAAATAAAAGCAAACTAAGAACACACTTTGCGCCACGTTGAGCCACGTTCTTGAAAATCTTTCTTGCAGCTGCTTTAGCTTCTTTTTCACTTCGTATCTGTCTGGTGGATTCATCTTCGTATGTAGATTCAAGCATTTGCTCGTCTAATGTAGTAAGTGAAACATGTCTAACAATCTTCATTAGCCTCTTCATGTTCCAAGCTGAGATGTTCTTGTGATTCATTCTGTGAAGGTGCTCCATGCTGATCCCACTCTCAGCTGTTGTTTTCGGAATGATCGGTGAGAGTTTCGGATTCATCGCTCTCCCACTCTTTCCCGGTGCTAACGCCGCGGCGCAAAGATCCGGTGGTAAATTAGCACCTGCGTTTTGCATTTTGAAAATCTCTTCTTGAGCCTTCTCTTCCTCTTCCTCAATCCTGCTCATCTCAATCATGGGAGGACCTGATAGCGTCTCGATCACGTACTGGTTAAACATAGCTTCTTGAATCCGATCAAAGTAAGTACTAACGTGGAAAGAAGAGGCCATGACTTTAACCACTAGGGTCTTGATCAACCACAAGATGGTGCTTAACAAGAAACACACCAAGATCTTGGTTACGTAAGGAAGAAACTTGCTCTTTGTCTCTCTTTGTACTTTCTTGTCAAACAAGAAATGCCATGCGAGAAGAACCATACCTAGCCATAGACAGTTCTGAACAGCTCTTCTTACACCGTACACAAAGTAAAGAACCCTCTTTCTAAGGAGGAAGTTTCTTTCAATGAAGAAGACGATGATCCTGATCCCCCATCCTGAGACCAGCCTTCCACATATAAGAACAAGCAAAAACACTTCCCATTTCCATAAATGTAGGTTCCAAAGTCTCACTTTCTTCCAAGAAGGAATCGATAAACTACACGCCAATGCAGCTATTATAGCCACTAAGCTAAGCCACTCTAGCAATATTATAGCGTCGAGTTTCGATCTTTTATACTCATCAGGTACATCTTCATCGTCTAATGGATCATCCTCTTCATCAATATCCCCAAGTAACCCGGATTTCAACTGACCTGATCTCCAACCAGAGTAAGGCGTGTCTTCCTCTCGTGGCGGATCTTGAAGCCTCGATCTTGTCTTAACCCTCGAAATAAGCTCTGACTTTCTCTGAAACGACGTGTTTGAAGTGCATCTCACAACCTCGTCTTCCTGCTGTTGTGTGTCTTGATTTGTCCGCAGTGTCGCCGATGAAGAAGATGATGGAGTAGTAGACGAAGAAGACGCAACCGAACCGGTGAAGTTTGTACTACCAGCTCCACGTACGTTGAAAGAGACTCGCAGTTCCCTAGATGCGTCGAATGATGTCCGAGCTGTAGATGCTGGCGTTGGTAATGTATGGCGACTCATCTCCTCCTCGTTTTCCTGATCCACATCGACTGTGATCTCTCCTCCTCCTCCTCCCCCTCCCCATTGTCGTTGTTCTCCTCCGGCCATTTTCGTCGGCGATTCCTCCAAAGGTGGCGGCTTTCCTGATCCGAAGTTGAAACTTCTGCTTAATCTACCGCTCTTTCGAGTCATAGCGGTTGGTTCTCTACCACTGGTTCCTGCAGCCGCCACGGTGGCGTTGTCAGCAGTTTTATTGTCTTGCCAGAAGTTGTAGCTAGGATCACGCTCCAGGGGTGCGTCCTGACCATCTTCATGGATAGAACTAGAGCTCTCTGTTTTGTGGTGGTCCATGTCCGGGTGGTCGTGGAGAATCGGACGGTCCTCAGCAGGGCTTGTTTCACTTTGATCTCCTGGGCTACCAATCTGTTTGTAAGAGTTGTGAGATTTGAAAGAGTTTCTGAAATCCATTCACGATGTGAAAAAAAAAATAAAACTGAAGGAAAAAAAGACAGATTTACGAACTTTAGACAAGGAACATAAACTTCGGCGCTTGTTGTGAGATGCATGGCACAAGACTTTGACTAATTAAAAAAAAATGTTACGTGTAATTGCATGGGGTGTACTGTAAGCAATCTAAAGAACTTAAATATTTTCAAATAATATTGAGAGAGTTAACTCGTTATAAGTCGAGGTAAAGAAGTGTCCAATAGCCACAATTTAAAATAGCTTTATGATCTCATTTTAATATCTTCATCCAAAACTTTTAAGGGAAAATTTGTTGAATGTACACACAAACTGAATCCCTAGCTCAACCATTTGGAAATACGTCCTCGCAAACTGACAACATCCCCTCTTAGAGAGGAAAAATGGTCTATTTTAAACTGAAGTTTTTGAATCGTGCTTATTTCATCGTGAAGTTTAGTATAGTGCCGTTTTCATCATGAACTCCATAAAACTTTAAAATACCTACACGAACTTTCACAAATGTGCATATATATATATATTGACTATAATATTAGTTAGTCAACCATTTATTCGGATGAATAGATAGCTGACATGACATTTTCGTTAAAACGACATCGTTTGTAAATATCATAAAATTAAAAATTTGAGTTCTACAAACTTCAAATCTACGTCTTGGTGGATAAAATCCACTCCGAATCACGTGGATAAGTAAAACTATTTTATCCGTCAAAACGTAGATTTGAAGTTCGTAGGACTCAAATTTTTTAATTTTACGATATTTACAAACGATATCGTTTTAACGAAAATTTCATGTCAGCTATCTATTCATCCGAATAAACAGTTGTTTGACTAACTAATATTATAGTCAATGTATATATATGCACATTTTTGAAAATTCGTATAGACATTTTAAAATTTTATTGAGTTCATGATGAAAACAACACTATATTAAAGTTCATGATGATATAAGCACGACGCAGAAAATTCGGTTTGAAATAGACTCTTTTTCCTCTTAGAGATCATCATTACAGATTATCTTGGAAGACTTCTTCTCTTCAGAGGGTATCGCTTTTACACGACCCCATTTTACGAAAGATACTTTGTTTAACAACCTTATTTAAATGACTTTTGTTTAGACGACCATTTTCATTTTTGTAATCACCAAATATTTTGTGATGCTGATTATTACTAGAAAATTATTCAGTTTCAACACAAAATACACTTTTTCTAGCTAGTCAGTTATGCAATCAACATTCTTGAAAGTTTTTTTTTACTAGAAAACAACAATTACTGTTAGGTCCTGAATCCGTCCTAGCAAGATTTAACAAGCACAAAGCCCATATCAGTGATGAGCGCAAAGAAAGAGCGGGCAAGTCCAAAACAGGCCCATCATGCGACGTGAAAGTAGTTAAAGAGGCAGATCAAAGAGGAGGAAAGCTTGGAACATGACAGACACAAAACCTTAGAGCGTCCCATTATTCACATTGACCTCAATTTTTTACCTAGAGACTCGTTCTACTTCGATCTTTTTTGTAACCTTCGATCTCGATTACTTCTTTGTATTAAACCTATTATAAATAAAGTTCATTTTTGTCTACTGAATATCGATTGTATCGTTGTGTTCTAAGGACATCGTTTGCCACTTCATTTGTCTTCCCAAGATTTAGCCTTTAATCACTACAGAATAATTAGTGTAGATTTTAGGATTTACATTTTGTCGCCGACTGTAGGGAAGATAAACGAAAAGTGCCCTTGCTAAGAACCCGATCTAGGAGTTTAAAGCACGATCATGGATCTAAACCGAGCTCGATTCGCTTACCCCAAAAGAAAAGCAATTGATCGCGACTTATCGAGTCCGAACGCTCTGGCATCGCCGGACGACTAAATGAAGTAATAACGACTTCCTGAAAAGGAGAGTTTTGCCTCGAAAACTGATTTCCTCCCCGGTTATCGAACAAAAGATGGAGACAGGAGGAAATGTTACCATCACCGAAGAGATTCCAACTTAGAAGAAAACCTTAACTTTCCATGAGCACGAGACAGTCAAGCTTGATATGCCCCACGATGACGCTCTGGTCATCACTATTAACCTCGCAGGGGTCACTACGACGAGAGCCCTAGTAGACACCGAAAGCGTCGTTAATATCTTTCCTCAATATACATTCCGATCGATAGGACGAGCTTGTCGGGCAATCAATCAGAAAAATGACCTTCTCATCAATTTCGAAGGAAGCAAAGTACGATCCTCAGAAACCGTATCTATGACTACCAGGGTCCACGATTTAGAATTGGAAATCAGGTTCGCCCTAACCGCTCGTCCCATGCCTTTCGACGTCGTCCTAGGACAATTTTTGTTACACAAAATGAGGGCGGTCCCTTTGATCTACCACCAGTGCGTAAAACTCATATCATATACCGGAGAAAACACCATCTACAGAAGCTAGAGAAAATCTCGATCGTGCTATATGACATAATTCAAGAAGATATATCCATTAAAAGCGAACCCCCTAATCGCTCGTGAACTCATGATTATGGATCCCAAGAAAAGTCTCTCGAACGCCGTCCCACTTGACAAACAATTCCCCGACAAGTGTGTTAATATCGGGAATGGCCTTCCCGCTGAGATAAGATGCGATCTATTGTCCTTCTTAAAAAAAGAACTTTAAAACGTTTGCTTAGTCAGCCGACGACATGCCCGAGATCATGACGACTGCGAGAAAGTAAAGACCATACTTCTAATCGAAGTAATGACATCGCAACTATTGTAGACCGTTCTTCACAGTCCTAACCAATCAGGAAGACTGGCAAAATGTGCGATCGAACTCAACGAGTACGACATCGAGTACGAACCTCAAACAAGATCGAAGGCCAAGGTTTTAGCTGACTTCATTATCAATCTCGTTCCTAAAGACACTGACTCAAACTCTAAATCAAAGAACTGGAAATTTCACGTCGATGGAGCACCCTTAAAAAAGGATCGGGAGTCGAAATCCAACTCGAATCTCCAAACGGAGAGATAATCGAACAATCGTTTTGTCTGGGATTCATCGCTTCGAATAACGAAGCCAAGTATGAGTCCCTAATCGCCGGATTACGACTCGCTTAGAGTATTAGCGCCCAAGAAATTAGTATCTTCAGCGACTCACAATTGGTCACGAGACAATTCCACGGAGAATATTAAGCCAAAAACGAAAGAATGGAGGCCTACCTCACAGTCATACGAGAAATCACCAAGCAATTCGATAAATTAGAGCTCACGAAAATACCGCGAGGACAAAACACGTTGGCAGATACCCTTGCCGCGCTGGCATCGACCTCCAATTCCGCTCTTAAACGGATAATACCGGTTGAAGAGATCGAAAATCCCATCATAAAAATCCCATGAAAAGGAAACAATTCTCCGGAGGGAAATCCTCTCCAAATAGGAATGATTATCCCCAGGAGCAGAGCCCAGAATGTTACTCATGATGCCACAAATGAAACATCTCAAGACGGAGGAACCAACGATACACCCGACGACGAGGATGTAAAAAATCCAGAAGGGTCTCCAGGAAACGACACATCGCCCCCTCGAGCAAGGAGGACGGGAGCTCCGTCGTATCCTCTCAAAGAAGCCGTTCATGAGCCTGACGCCGAGGCACATAGGCCCTTGTAGAAGGAGCTGAAAAGCATATTCGATTGGAGAACCCTGATATACAACTATATCAATAATGGCGAACTCCCTGCAAAAAGATGGGAGGCTCGGAAAATAAAAGCCCGGAGTTCGCGTTATTGCATTATGGAAAAAAAATTGTACAAATGACGCCTAAGCGAACCTTACCTGCTGTGCTTCTCCCCCAATGACGCCTTCACAATCCTAAAAATAACTCACGACGGATCATGTGGAAGCCACTTTGGAGGGAGATCTCTGGCTATCAGGATTAAGAAACATGGATACTATTGGCCAACTATAGCTGACGACTGCGAGCAGTTCTCACTAAAATGCGATAAATGCCAACGCCACGCGCCAATGATACATCATCTCACGCAAAATTTCTCATCGATATTGTCACCTTACCCTTTTGTGATATTGTTTATTGACATAGTCGGACCGTTAGTATTATCCGGTACGGCAAGATTACGATTCCTCCTAGTATTAACTGATTATTTCACCAAGTGGATCCATGCCAAAGCATGTAAAAAAATTACTACCGAAGCGGTGATCAAGTTCATTTGCAAGAACATCGTATGCTAAGACGGATAGCCATATGAAATAATAACTGACAACGGCTCACAATTCATATCCAAGGCGTTCACCAAGTTTTGCAATAAGTGGAAAACAAAGATAAAAAAGGAAAGTCCGTGATACCCGAAGTGCAACAGACACACCGAAGCAGCAAACAAAACCATAATGAATAATCTCAAGAAGAGACTCGATCCTAAAAAGGAGAGATGGAGCGAGGAGCTACCAGCGTCTTATGAGCGTGTCGAACAACAATACACACCGCAACGCAAGAAACTCCCTTTTGCCTCTCTTACTGAATCAAAGCCGTAATCTCGGCCGAAATCGAGATCCCAAGCGAACGGCGCAGACTTCCAGTAGATGCCGAGCTTAACGAAGAGCTCAACACAATAAGAACAAGTCCAACATATTTTGCATGTTTGAAAACAAGTCTATTAACTATAACTAGAGATCCAAGAAGACTGACCCGACTAAGAGACATTAGATCAATAGAAGCGTAGATCAATTATTGTTGACTAATATCGGCCGATACGTCTTTCGCTCCGTCGATCGATTATCCTATAGAGATATTGATCGACGCGCTTGTAGTTAAGCTTTAAGTGCAGTTGAATAAGGCTCACTTAGATATTATTTAGATTAGCTTTCGCTAGACCTAATAACAAACAACTTGACATGATTGATTTGGGTAGTGTTGTTTGAGGTTGCTCAATACATCCTTATTCCTAAGTTCAAGTTTCTAGGTGGCAATCTCATAGAAAACAAGCATTAAGAACAATCCTAATCAATAAGTATCACAACTAGCAATCCTATAGTTGAGGGTTAATCCCCTCAACCTATTTAAACCCTAAATCTAACAAGTGAATTACTGGACATGGCTAAGTAAGTCATAACACAAAGAAGGTAAATAAATTGCATAGATAAAATAGATGTACGTAATGGAGTTCCAATCACAACTCTCTCTATAATATTCTCTCTAAACCTATGAATCCTAAAACCTTTTGTGGTGAAAATAAGAATACAAAAAAGCTCGCTTTGCCCTAAACACTTTGGCAAAGTATAAATACTACGGTTTAAAACTCGCCAGGGGTAAACTCGTAAATAGGTGAAGTCGTGGACCTCAAGTCGGGTGAATCACGTATTGAACTTATGTGACTTCGGTGTCGATCGATGTCACAGAGTGTGCATCGATCGATTATTACCTCTTCGTGTCGACTTTAAGTAAAGGTCGATATCAGCTTCGGATGATGTCTTCATTTATGCTCTAAAGACTTCACTTTCTCATAAATTACTCATGAACCTATAAATATGTTAATACTACTATAGAATATAGTAAGTAGATATTAAAATATTTATGTACCATGGCTAAAAGAGGGTCAAATCCATGGTATATCAACTCCCCCAGACTTACCCTTTTGCTTGTCCTCAAGCAAAACAAACCGGTAGTCTCTCTGAAAGAGGTTTGAAAACAGCAGGGACTCACAGACTTTAAACATTGAAATCATCACCTCTATTATATTGCAATCCACATCTAATGTGGGAACCGAAATTCGCACCGTCGATTTCCAAAAAATAAGGAACATCAGGTTAACCTAACTTTCCCACAGGTCCCGAATATCTGCTAAACCACACGCTAAGCAGTCAAGATACGAAAAGAAAAGAATAAAAATAGGAAAATAGGAAAGGAGAGCAAAGAGATTTCTTATTCCAAATTTGCGTAAGAGCGGTACAACAAGATTAAGCCTTGACTACAAGAGCTGACGGAAAATATCCTAGTTCTAGCAACCTTAGACTAAACCTAGTTGAGACGCAGCTCGATAACAAGAAACGAAAAATTGCCTATTTGCCCTAAGTTTTTGGTGTGATGAAAGCTCTGAAAATTGTGTGTCTTTCCTTGGCTTCGACCTTGTCTTTATATACTACTTTTCTAGGCGGTTTGGTCTTTCCTTTTCCGCCTTGATTCGTGTCTATCGAAAAATCTTCCATTTATCTCGATCTTTCATATTTATCCTTGAAAAACTTCTATTTATTTTCAAACTTGACATTTATCTTTTCCTGAAAACAATAGATAAACTGTTATCATATTATTGGGCTGAATTTTTTCCAAAGTCGTAAGTAGGCCTTTGTCGCGTTTTAGGACCTTTCAGGCCGTTTTGCGATTTTAACCGTTTTTTTTACGAGTTTAGACTAGATCGTTTCGTGATACGATGCCGTTCTTTGTACAGTGTATCGATTGAATCGTATAGCTTGGTAACCTTTGGTGTTTCGTATAACCATTTCCGTTTTATACAATTTACTCGAGTTTTTACGAGAAAACAAGTGTTTAG
>JABAYD010019069.1:0-12570 GCA_014822095.1 Diplotaxis tenuifolia
AATAAAATTTTGAAAAATCTTATGTAAATATATGATCCCAATATAAACATAAATTAATAATTAACATTTATAAATTTTATATAGATATAATTAATATATTTCATAGTTGGTCTTTTTTATTATAGTCAAATTTGTCGTTATTTTTCTTAATATTTATAAACATTATGATATTATTTTTTAGTTTACAATTAAAATGCATTTATATTTACGGAATGCACCAAATAATTAAATAAAAATATAAATTTAGTATCAATAAAATTAATCAATGAATATACCGTAAAGTCAATT
This sequence comes from Diplotaxis tenuifolia, assembly GCA_014822095.1. Classification (NCBI taxonomy): domain Eukaryota; kingdom Viridiplantae; phylum Streptophyta; class Magnoliopsida; order Brassicales; family Brassicaceae; genus Diplotaxis; species Diplotaxis tenuifolia. The sequence continues at coordinate 289 of JABAYD010019069.1, forward strand.
ATTTTTTATATTTATACATAAAAACATATTTTAAAATAAAAAAATCTTAAAAGGAAATTTTAGATAAATTAATATTTCTATAAATTAATAAATTTTCAAAGTCCCAACATTATTCATTTATAGAAGTTTTACTGTATATGTGCCCGTTTTTACTCTAACTACCAGATCGGTTACTTTATTATAATTCTAAACCGTTTATGAATTAGTAAACCATCGTATCAAAACAAAATAAATTATAAGAGCCACACATACTACAGTTATGGAACTAACAGTAGACCTTTGTACCAAAACTAACTTCGATTATATGACCCATCAGCTATTTTTAAACCTGTAACATATTATACTTATTAAATTAATACAAAAATTATAGTTCAAACATGATCTGTATTAAAGACCTAAGACACTAAAGGTTATGATTTTTATTAAAGACCTAAGACACTAAAGGATATACGATGATACGACATTATTCATCACACGACATTATTCATCACATCTTTATGCTGCCATTGTGCAACTTCTGTTTGTTAAAATGAAAAACCTTTTTGGATGTTTCACACTGTCTTTACATGTCTTCTCTTCTTCATGAGTGAAAAATCGTATATGTCAACACATTATTCAATATCTACTCTATTAAAACAGATTCTTTTTCTATCTACTGATACGAGTTGTCATTTAAATTTGGACTTTTTTTAGAATGTTACAAATAAATAAATAATACACTTCATATAGTTGATTGGACCGCATTACTTAAATCAAACCGACACGATTAATATATGTAAACCAAATTAAAAAAACTGACGGTTTATCAAAATATGAAAATTTACTAATGATATGAGACCAAAAGATTTCATATGTTAACAGTCCTTTAAAAAATATGGAAATCTACTAATTATATGAAATCAATAGGTTTTGGAAATCGTAATATACCACTTTCTTCAAAAAATGGAAATCTAATAATTAAATGAAATTGATATTTTCAGGTGGTTAATATTTTTTAAAAAAAATCATTATTAATCACTTATTTAAGTCATGTACTTAAAAAATATTGATGTATTTTAATATTAAATAACAATCACTCTATTTTGATAAATTTCAATCGTAATTTTTTAAAAAATTAAATGTAAATCAAAACCAAAACTCAAATCTAAAAACTAAAAACGCGGGTTATATTTTTGTTTTTTTATCTTTACAAAACAAACTATTGCTTTTTTTTTTATAAAAAAAATCATCTTTTCAATTTTAAATTAGATATTTGATTATTTAGGATTTGTTTGTTGGTAATATCAGATGAAAATCAAAAATATAAATTTAAAAACTAAAAATCAAAAACCAAAATTAAAAAAATTGAAGCTAAAAAATAATGTAAACTAATCATCACCACAAATTTCGGACTACTGATTTCATTCCAAAACATATTTTAAATAAAGACAAAAAACTAATTATATAAATTTTAATAATAAAACAATTTCTGCGCTTGGAAAGCGCGGGTCAAAAGCTAGTCACTTATTAAAATATCAATCATGTCTATATAAAAAAAAACTTAAAACACAATAGCTTATACATACCACAATATTCATCAGATAGTATTTACATAATATATACAATTAACTTCAAATACATCACCATCGTACAATATTTTGTTACCAACGTTGCTAATCATATTTTTTAATATTAACTTCAATTTAACATTTTAAACGATAAATGTTGTTGCTAATCACATATTTAAAATTTATAATTTAAGTTTGTAACAAACTATGTAAGCCTAAAGAAGAATATGTTAAGTAGATATATTTTTAGATTTTTTGTTAATAAATATTACTATTATCTTAACACAAAAACACTTAAAATTATGACGACTTCCTCTACAAGTTTATTTAGTACGACTAATTACATAATTTACCTTAATTCTATCAACCAAAATATCTAATCTATATTTCTTACCAATATTTTGGATAACCTACATTGATTACAATATATTCTATCATAACTTATATTAACCTATATCGACTATAAACCTCTCCTATTATAAATACAAACTACCTCAGAATCCAGTGTTTTGAAAACCAACAAGACACTAAACCAGACGACTTACAAGGTCACTGGATCACTAGATCGACCGTGGATTAATAAATGAATTAATTTTACTATATAATAATATATTAAATATGAAAATAAAAATATAGAAACTAAATTCAATATTTTATAAATGTTTTAAGAGTTAATTTGGTCAATACTATAGAAGACAGCGATACCATGAAATAGTGGGGAAAAAGTGGTGAGTGGGGAAAGAGAAAGACAGAGAGAGATTGAGTAGTTTGCTAATAATGGGGTTTTCTGTGTATATAGGGTGCAATTACTCATGTTTTAAAACATAAAATAATAGTTATGATGTGTATATCAATACTATTAAAAAGGAAAAAATCCTAAAAAAATCTAATTATGAAAATTGTTTGGACCTTTTCCTTTTTTTAATATTTTGGATTTCCCCTCCATTTTCTTTAACCATACAACATTATTATTAATGGTCATATTAATAGTAACTAAAGCAATATTATTCTCCCGATAATTATATTAATGTATCTTACTATCTTGGTAGAATGTTTTTATTTTGTTAATAAAAACGACAATTTTATGATGATTTCGATATGAAAATTTTAACTTTTAATATAACTTTTTCAATATCAAAGATAATATCTAACTCTTGTTTATTTGTATGTTATTATTATTAACTAGATATTTAAAATTTTCGGCTTGCGTCGATTCTTTTCGAGTCCGACTAGGTTCAAATCCCAATTCAAATAGCTGTAAAATACATGTAATTGATTTCTGGATACATATAATTTATACATTCCAAAGTGATTCAGGAATTTAGGACCCAAAAAAAATTCGAAGTATTTGAAAACCCAAATTTATCTAAAATCTGATCAAGAGAAACAAAAACTTCCAAAATTTTATCTTGATACCAATAATATATTTCTAAAAATTGAAATTTTATTCGAAACCAAAAATTATTTAATAAAATATGAACTCATCACTTAAAAAATATATGTAATAAAAATAAAACATATTTGAAATAACGATTGGTATTTTAGATGTCCGATTGAGCCTCAAATAGAACTTAAACTCGAATAGAGACCCACAGGTCCAGAACAATACCCAATATGTTTTTACCATGGACCCAACCAACTGAACATGTATTTTTGAATCGGTTTCGATTCAATTTTTTGAGGGTTTCGATTCAATTATTTAGTCCGAATAAAATGTTGACCTAAGGTCCAAAACTCTAAGAAGGAGTTACATAAAAACGTACATATAAAATCTCAAATACACTAATTCAAAATTATTATGTTCAAAAGTCTGACTAAGATGTGAAAATACAATGAAAACATCCGACTATACTGAAATGACAATAATAAAACAGTTTTTAGATAATACACATATATATATATATAATAGTTATAAATTTATTTAATATTTATCCTTACGGTTAACAAAAAAAAATATCTGTGCTTCTTAAGTGCGGGTCAAAATCTAGTTTATTTGTTTTTAAAAGCGTTATACATGAGTCAAATGGTTAAATATACCCAAAACAGTTGAAATTGGCAAACTATCCTACGCCACTCAGACTCTTAAAATCAATATACATATATTTTCTATTTTTGATGAAATGTGACTACCATACATTGTTAAATAGATGTTGGTACTTATTTTATTTTTTTGTATAAATAGACGTTGGTAAAAGAAGAAAATGTTGGTATTTGAAAATTTCATAAAATTTCTTATACAAATATAGGAAATTTTTAATCATAAGTGTGAACGTAGGTTTACTACCTCACATTATGGTTGATGTTTCTGGCAACTAAAATTTCTACAGAGTTTGGAAAATATCAAAAAAAAAAAAATTAACTAACTTAAACGTGTGGTGTAACATTTCGATTTTTGATATATGGAAAAGTTTAAGAAGATTGATTTGGCTACCTTTATCACTAAAGTGCACTTACCTTTCCGGAACCACATCCAGAGAGAACTTTAGAGTTAAGCGTGCTTGAGCTGGACTAGTCAATGAATAAGTGACCTATCGGAAAGTGATTTGCGATACCGTGTAAGCGAGGCCAAAGCACGTGGAAAGGTCGGGTGGTGATTGCATGGTACTCTAGAGCCTTGGAAAATTAACGGACCGCCATTGGAACGGGATGGGGCTCACGGGCCGAGAGAGCGGGTGTGGATGGCCCATTAGCCGTGGGCGGTCGGGGCGTTATAAGTGGTATCAGAGCTGGTTATCCATCTCAGTTCTGACCTGAGAGACGTCTTGAGACTTGTCGTGGAGCGCAACAAGGACGTTGCGTTCTTTGAAAGGGGTGAATTGTAACATCCCGAGTTGTGATATATGGAAATGTTTAAGAAAATTGATGACTACCTATGTCACCAAAGTGCACTTACCTTTTCAGAAGCACATCCAGAGAAAACTCTAAAATTAAACGTATTTGAGCTGGAGTACTCAAAGGATGAGTGCCTATCGGAAAGTGATTTTATACCGTATAAGTGAGGCCAAATCACAAGGAAAGGTCGGATGGTGATTGCAGGGTCAGTAAACATGACTCTAGAGTCTTGAAAAATTAACGGACCGGTTGTTGGAACGGGATGAGGCCCACGGGCCGACAAAGCGGGAGTGGATGGCCCATTAGTTGTGGGCGGTCGGGACGTTATATGTGGAGTCCGTGTAATTAATTTTTACATATTCTGTTGCATATTAAAGTTCATATTACTAACAATGGAAAATGTAGAGTATAACATAAATCGTTTTAGTCTCTACTATATGTGACCGAAAGTATTTGCAAATTCTGTAGTTGAGTAAATTACACGTGCAAAGATTAATAAGTTTCATGTTGTCAAATATTAATTTTTGAGATAATTGAAAAAAATAACTTTCAATTCAAACATAAAAGAAGACACTAACAGGGTATGTTAACTGACAACTTTTGAGTCACAAAACAAGTTAATGTATTAGTTGAAATAGTGATCTATTGACAAATTAGGATCTAATATGTTAAACTCCTATTACAAAATCATAGTAATAACATTTTAACTATATCTAAATCACTTAGAAACCTTTTTGCTAAGGTGTATAAACCGTTTGATAAGATTGTTCATACCATTGGCCGTGCAGCTTATCTTGCATTATTAGGATTGTTCATAAACTGATTGATTAATTGCTAAACATTGATTGAATGTTTTAATATTCCCCTTGCACATATAGAATCTGATTGCTAAGATTAAGTACATTATATCTACTTGGCTGTGTGGCCAGTTTGCATCATATATCATCCCGACCAACATGTTTATGTTATGCGCATGATCTGATTATTATCATTTTTGCATGATCTGATTGTTTTAAATTGAGGTTTCTTAATTCCATTCCTATACATGTAGAATCAGTATGCTAGGTTTGCATTATAACCATATGGCCGCATGAAAACATATAGAAATTGCTTTTTTTGGTTGATACCCTTGCTTAATAAATATGTGTGACTTATTATGCATCATATATCACTTTGTCCGTGTGGCCTTATTGCATTATATCACCTTTTTCTGTGTGGCTCGTTTGCTTATTAGAAATGTATTGACTTGATAGCATGTCTTGTTTATGGCCGCATGTTAAATATTTTATGAGATCTAAATTGATTGATATATGATTTGAGATGTCGAAAATCAACTTTGATTTTACTGCCCTAAATCTCTCAGAAGATAATTATTTGAAATGAGCACGGATACTGAGGATATTCTAAAGTCAAAAGGACTTGGTGAATGAATCACAAATGACGACAATGCCAAATGAGAAAGATTGATACAAGGCAATATTAGTTATTAGCCATCATCTTAATAAGAGCCTCAAAGACCAGTATCTAACTATTGAGAATCTTCTAGACCTTTGGACAGAGTTAAAATCTAGATATGATCACCAAAGAATGGTGTTATTGCCAAAGGATATAAATATGAGTGGAGGAATCTCGGATTCCGGGATCTTAAGTCTGTGGAAGAATATAACTCAGCCCATTAAATACAAGGTGGTAAGAAAATAACCTGGATTAATCCCATTACCTGGAGCCAATAAATCTGCAGAGAAAAAGATATAATCTAAAGAGAGCAACCACGTCAATCATGATAAACCATACGACCGTGGCCGTGGTGGATGGAAAGGACGTGGGCGCGGCCACTCTACCTCATACGGCTATGGACAAGGGAACCACTATAACCGTGGTCGTGGACCCAGTTTTGGCCTTGGTCAAAGGATAGGAGGCCGTGGCATTTCTAAGCCACCACACTCGACCAAGTCAATGTGTCATAAATATGGTATGGGGAATCATTGGGCTAAAACATGTAGGACTCTTTATATCTTGTTGACCTCTATAAAGAGAGTCAGAAAGGGAAGAATCCAGAAGCCCATTTGGTCCATGATGGCGATAATGACTCTGACCATGATAAAAGAATGATCTTATGGAATATGAAATATCTGATTGTTTAAAAGAATAATGTTGATCTCGACTTTTGTATTTTCTTTGCTTTATGTTTTCTTTGTCTTTAAGATTTCCTTGAATTTACTTCTATTGCTATTGCTTTGTTTGATTTAAGAATTTTATAAGATGAATGAATGATTTTAGATATGACTAAGAAAACACCAATATACAAGGCAATGTTGCGGATATAGCCAGTCAGATAAGAGCCTACGACCAGTATAGAATTGCCTAAAGGGCTATGGCTAGGCTAAGTACATTAGCGCCTAACCAGGCTAAGTACATTTTTGCCTAAAAGGCACGCATGCTAGAAAAATCTAATGCTCTACATTCACCCATAGAAGCCCATTGAGTTTATAAGATATAAGATATAAGAATGATTTCCATATAGAAACAATGGGCAAAGGAAACAACAGTTCCTTCAGATTTATAAAAAAAAGTGGTCGAGACTATACCTGCATTCTCTACTGATCTAGACTATGCCATTATCAGTATGATAGAGGCAAAAGCCATGGTAGCCAAAAGGGTTTACCCACGAAAATATATACACTTTATGGCATGACCGGATTGGCCACATGGTCTAAACATGATGCAAAGATTGATATACAAATGGGCAGACAGAGTAATCCCATATAGAATCTCATGTGTGTAACATGTACACAAGGGAAACTCATTAGGCTATAATGTCCCAAGCATTCAAAAGCGTATAGTATCTCCATGAGGGGGCACTGAGGACAAACCCGTGGCACATGTACATACTATAAATGGCCGCATAAACCATTACCTATAAGGTCAAAACTCCAAGTCTAAAGCTTAGGGACATACGAGTTTTACATGTATCTAAAGTTAATACACATCAGGCCATCTAGTGAGCATAGATATTTCCATCTCACATTGATTACGGGTCATGAACCAGACATATCCCATCTTAAGACATTTTGAATAAACCACCACATACATATGTGCCGTCTAAGATGGATCCTGAGCAGAGGATGTGGATATATGTTGGATATGATTCTCCCATGATTATTAAGTACCTTGATCCAAATATGGGTGATTCGTTTGAGGCCAGGTACACGGATTGCATGTTTAATGAATCTGACTATCCAAGATCAAAGGGGAAAATAATAAGCTGGTAAAAGAGTAAAAGAACAAAACAAATAGAACGGAATTAACCATTATTGTCTTGGCAAGATCCTCGAACTAAAGAAAGTGAAATAAGACGTCCAGAGATAAATACAAAGATTATACAAAAGCTAGCTAATCAAATGCATGAAAGGTGGTAAACCAATAAGTTCCATAAGATAAGAGTCCTCGGAAACAACGTATGAAACGTGGTAAACCAATAAGTTCCATAAGATAAGAGTCCTCGGAAACAAAAATAAAGAAAGCTGCATAGAATGATAACAAATCGGAGGTCAAAGGAAACCATACCAGACATGGAGACAAGGCCAGCCGGCTCTAAGGTACAAATACCATACGATGTGGCTTGGGAAGTCAAGCTGCAAAGTATTAAGTGGTCATGATAATAATGAAATCTCAATCGATTATATCATGTCTGGAACATAATGAAACATAGAAAGAGTGTCGACACCAATGTTGTATATACATATATAAAGTAGCACTTGAACTTATAGATATAAAAGTGAGGATCATGAACCCACGTAAATATTAGAATGCATTCATAGATCATAAAAGATTGAAATGGGAACGTGGGGGTTGTGTTTTTGGCCAATAAATAAGGACGTCCTATTATTAAACCAGTGGACTATAGATGATTTCTTGTGAGAAGTAAAATCGTGAGATGAAGAACATAATCACATGGTAGTTGTCCATGTTTCTACTTACAGCATTCAAGCATGGGTTGTTACACAAGGATTCTCACAGAGACCAGGAATAAAGACTGTGGTGGATGCTACTACATATTTCAAAATTGATACAGTCTGGACATAAGAAATAAATTAGATTAATGTATAAAGGATGTAGTACGCAGCAGATGGTCCATTGGATAAAGAAATATATTGAGCTCAAAGATGAGATAAGAAGTTTTCAAGAAAACAACATTGTATAAAGATGAACAAAACTGTTTATGGACTGAAACAAGCAGCTGCATATAGAAGTTCTATAAGAAAAATTCAAATCAGTCCATGCAATCCATATCATTGCAGCAACAAATCACGTAGGACTAGAATACCTTGTAGTATCACGCGGAAAGCATAGCCATACAAGAGGCAAGTCGTGGATGTGTGTGTCTTGAGATCCATGACTCAACAGACGAGCCTGTCATTATTACACGAAGACATACCAGCTCAACCTAATCACCTTTGGAGCTCCCGGTTGGATTATAAGCATACATTACCAATCTCAACATATATGGTCTATGAGAGTGTTTTGGTCGAGTTCCGGTTAGAACATGGGATGGTCAGCGGCAAAGAAGCATATCCTGCCCAAAGTTTCCTTCACCCACGCATTACAAACACATGAGAGGTACAAGTAATTCAAATTTCAGAAGATCTAGTCACAAAGTGAGGTTCAAATCAGGGGGAGTAATACATGTTGTACTCTTTTTCCTTAACCATGGTTTTACCCTGATTTTTCCGATTTGTTTTTTTCTTGGAAAGGTTTTAATGAGGCAACATCCAAAGCGTATTACGAACTCTAATGGTTATGATATCCAAGGGGGAGTGTTATAAACCATATAGTGGATTGTCATAACCGGCCCGACCATTAAGTCCATAGGCAGCTGGTTCAGGTTTCCTTTTCCTAGATGGATTATGCTTATCTACTATTTCACATTCCTTGTTGTTTTAGGATTTGGATATTTCTCTTTTCCTATTAGGTTTAGAAATACTTGTAATCCTTATATAAGGACACCTTATGTTATGAATATTACATACACAATTCCCCTTCCATCTCTCTCGTTTTACAACAATTTCTAATTTATCTTAACGTTTTGATGTTATTTTGTCAAGTTACGTGTAAAAACGTATCTATATTATACATTACATATCTTGATATACTAGATAACAAAAAATAATATCTTGACACACTACAAAATTTATTTTAAAAAGATAAATATAAGAGTTAATTGCACCAAAAACCATAAAGAACATCTTAATTAAAAAGATGTCTACAATAATAAAAGTTGGTATTGTACTATAGAAAAAAATGATAAGAAAAATTACCTTTGAAGCCATGAGCAAGTTATTCCACATGAAAGAATATAGTTTATGAGATATCTTTAGATATCATGTAGATTTATTTAAGATTTGTGTGAGACTTATGATATATCAAGGTTGTGTAAAGATTTGTTTAAGATCTTTTATAGATCTTTAGGTAATATAACAACACATTATTACAAACTAAAAGAAATAAGAAATGTTCAACTAAAAAAATGGAGAGAGAGCACATCAAGAAACAATGGAGTTTATTGATATAACCTCCTCCGAGTTGTGCCTTATGTATTGGTAGAAAAGCATTGCCTTAGGGTTCACAGATAATGTCAAGACCAGTGATTAGTTGATCAGTGAAACTAGTGGAGAGGCAAATTCGAAATCCCAAGATACTCCACAAATCAAGGGAACCGGGAATATTGCATTGGCTAACAAATATGGAAGTTTAGGGATGGATACGGATATGAGTGAATCGCGGGAGGATATTGTTTCTGGTGAGGAGAATCATGATACAAATATTAACAGAACCAAGCAAAACACTTATATACGGATATTATATAGTATACATATATTATTTAGGGATTTAGTATACGGATATTATAAATATGCTAATACTACTATATAATATAATAAACAGTTATAAAAACACTTATATATCATGGCTAAAAGAGGGTCAAATCCATGGTATATCAACTCCCCAGACTTATCCTTTTGCTTGTCCTCAAGCAAAACAAACCGATAGTCTCTCTAAAAGAGGTTTAAAAACAGCAGGGACTCACAGACTTTAAACACTGAAATCATAACCTCTATTTTATTGCAACCCACATCTAAAAGATCTTAATCACAAGAGTACATCCACTACAAGAAATATTGTTTATAACCACAAAATTATTTGTAGCTAAAACCAAAATTCCGTGGCCATTTAACCAATAGCTACGGATAGCAACAAAAAAGATTTGTGGCGTCGGGCTCGTGGCTATCACTAGTTAGAGACTCTGATGTATTTGTGGCTAGTTTAGCCACAAATTACCTTTTATATCCACAATTTTTCCAGTAGCAATTAGTAGCTATTTAGAAAAGAAAAAACAAAAAAAATATATTTATTTTTGTAATTAAATTAAAAAATTAAAAGGAGATAAAAAACAAACAAAAATAATTTTGTTTGAAATAAAATTCTGCTATACAATAGAATTAAACTAACTAAATACTAAAACATAAATGATATTTTGTGCTATCCCTTTATCAATCACCACAGGTGCTGTTGGCTCCTAGCAATGCGGCTAACCAGATCTTCAAAGATCTCTGATCTATTGATACTGCAATCATAGGGAAGAGTATTAGTAACTCTGATCAAAGAACCATCTCGACAAGAACAAATTTGTAGCTTCCTAGCGAATTATAACTTGAGAAAATATCTAACACTTACCTGATTTTTTCTGAGTCGTAGTGACCACATGAATTCCTCGCAGTAACGAGTCACACTAACAGCTTGCAATATCAACATCAGCCAACTCATCCTCTTCCTTCATAAGCTCACTCCATCTTGATAAGTTGATTCACCTAGAAAACGACGATTGTGTAAGAAAAAAAGCAGCAAAGTCATTTACCTACATCGAAATATAGCATGTTCATCGACTTACGATTTACTCATAAGCATTTTACTCAAGAGACAGTGATCCTAACACAAGAAAATCTTAACCTCTTCTTTTAGCCCTGCAGGCTATCAAAAACGAAATTGCAAGATGAGTTAGTACAATATTGCTAAAAGAAGCTTTCTTAGAAAAACATAATCTTAGAACAACAATATATGTACACATACAAAATGGGAAAACAATAAGATTGAAATCTGTTCACACTCACAATACAGAGGAGAAATATGTGTGCCGCATGAGGAAGAGGATTTCAATGCCCAAATCGCAAACACTGGGGATATATAACCTGCGCTAACTCCACAATACATCATACCTTTTGTTCATGTACAAGACACCAATAAGGCATGGAATCAGATGTACATCAAATGCCAGCGCCTACAAAAGTCTAGGAGTCAGAATCTGTTATAATAAAAGAACAAACAGTAAGTATAAAGAAATTGAAACCACACAAAATCTGAAACTCAGCCTAATTATAAAAGGTTTTAATCTGAAGACTGGTTGTTTATCTCTTACCAGAACTGATTCCATAAAGGTATCAATCTAGACTTTTATCAAGCCAAACCCATGAGAAGCTGGAGAAGTGGAAACGAAACGAATAACTATAGATCTGGTGCCGCTTTGAACTCTATCACAAACCTTCGAACCCCGACCCAGATCTACGGCGAGACAACCCCAAGTTCCCCACATAAACTGGAAAGTTAACAGGTCGAAACTGTGAAGGAAAGAAGATGTAAATAGCGATGTCTGTGAATAGGAGAAGAAGAATAGAGTAAAAAGGAAAATGGAAACCAAAAGGGAGGAGAATAAAGTAAGGTAAAAAAAACTTATCCTTTTGCAAAATGTAACAAAAAAGACTTTGGTTTGCAATTTTTTTGGCTTGGCGGGCAAACGCTAAAATTTACCCGCTCGTTATACCATTACATTACACCATTACACTAAAATTTA
>JABAYD010019075.1:0-14657 GCA_014822095.1 Diplotaxis tenuifolia
CTTTAATACCTTTACGGCGGATGGCAGCGGATTCCTTTGATTACAATAGCAACGGATATCAGTGACGGCGGAGATGATGATGCTGACTCGCCAAGGATGAACGGCGCCGACGCTAGAGAAATTGAGATGATGATGGAAAAGATGATCGACTCTGATCCGAAAAGCCACAACAATGAAGGTGAGTGATGGCGGAGATGATGACGGCGACTCGCCGAGGATGAACGACGCCGGCGCTGTAGAAGTGGAGATGATCGACTCCGATCAGAGAAGCCGTCGCAGGGTAAACTATTTTCAGAAGAAAAAAAATAAAATGTAATTAGATAATAAAAGAAGGGGTATAAGGGTAAATGACATCATTAATGAAACCTAATTTTGTGACTTTGGACTTTGGGTGTTCTTTTGGGAACAAAAACTTGCATTAGTGTCATTTGGGTCATTTTCTCTTTTTTAAATAAACATAGAAAATAGTAAGAAATATTAAAACTCAAAAAGTCCAAAAATTCAAAAATAAATCAAAAAGTAAAAAATAATAATAACTAAAAATGTAAATAAAATTAATTTTTTTTTTTTTGTAATTTGCTGTATTTCTATATACATACTCTTAATAAAATGATTTGAATATTTTTTTTAAAAGTGACACATCATCCATTTTACTTATAAAATAAACAATACCAATTATATTTTTTACTTTTTTTGTTTGAACACACCAATTATATTTTTGACGTAAAGTGTAGATAAGCCAGATTAAAAGTTTTTTTATGAAAGACTCGCTTACAAATCTTGGGTGTTGCTATTGCCTCTAGACTGGATAAAAGCCGTTTTCAACGAAATGGCAATGGGAAAGAGGTATAGATTCTCACTTAACTCCCTGGGCAATGCATGCAAGTCGTATTAACTTTTTAAAGGCACCAAAGGCATATATATCGTCTATATGGTACTGTTACATCAATCAACACCTCTATATTGTCTATGCATCTTAATCTATTAAGATGAGATATATTGCACATTTACAAGGCAGTGTAAGTTCGTGAAGTCCCCTCTGCGGTACGCAAGATAAGCCATCAATCGAGAACCTATGGAATCATGAGAGACAGATTTACAAACAGAACCTATCATTGACGTTCGATCAAAATCTGCTTCAGGATTTTATGCTCCAGATTGAGCTTGGTTTCCGATGTTGAGGATTCTCGATTGAATAAACAAGAAGGGCTCCATCTTTTGTCCCTGCTAAGAAACACTCTTCTTGAGTGACAGTCAAAGAAGTGATTATTTTCCCCGCTCCGTTATACCTTCTGACAACTTCAAGGGTGTTCATAGACCTAACAACTATTTGTCCTTGGTCTCCGGCACTGACCAAGAACTCTCCACACTTGCTAAGTTCCAGACAGTTGATGCGTCCATTTGACTCGGAGCTAGCCAGATGTTTCCCGTTAATGGAGTAGAGATGCAGACTAAGATCATCATCACCGTACAGAACAATCCGTCCGTGTTGCGATGCAGCAAGCTTTGAAACTGCGCTGCCTGAGGGATGTTTCAAGGATCTTATGTATCTTCCTTCTCGCAATGTGTGGAATACACAGGTTCCATCTTTTGACCCACTGATGACTATATCAAGATCAGTGCTGACATATAAGCAGGTTATTATATCATCATGACCACAAAGTATATGAGAAGGAGCATCCGCGAGGACGATATCTCTCCGCAGTGCTTCTGCGTGCACATTTTTAACCCTCTTTTCAGGTGTTTTCATGCGGAGAATGTCCCACACCATCACAGTCGTATCATAGCTACCAGTTGCAAGAATGCTTGAATCAGCAGTCACTGTAGTATCAATGATATAAAGAGTAGCTTTAGCAAACCATGAAATGCTTGGACGCGGTGGACGAAAACTCTATTGTGGGACTGAGTGGTTTTCGAGTCAAATTAATGTCATTTTTTACCAAAATTCCAGACTGGAGTATTTTCTCGAACAATAAAGAAGAAGACCTATCATAGAAACTCATGTTGGCTAATTTCTTTCCAAGCACCATACAGTAAAAGCTTGTCTACATTATGATCTCTAAGAAAGCAACAGCATTTTCAACCACGCAAAGTAAGCAGAGGACAGAGAGCATACCTGCAACACAGCTTACGACGTCTTTATGATGTCGGATGCTCTGGACTACCCGTCCATCAGTCAAGGATATGACATGAAAACTGTTCTCCCAGTTCCCACATGAAACCAGAAAGTTTTCCAGTGGGGTTTGCATTGTGGCAAAGCACTGTGATCCAAGTTCAACATTGTCTGCAAGGGGACTTCCAATATTACGGGGCGAAAGAACATCAGAACCTACTCCAAAGTATGGATCCTGCAGTGACAGAGGCCTCAGCTTATGCCGTACACAACGTAATATTGAATTAATGCAATCCAAAAAGATAATGCAGAACAGACCTGAGAGCTAGAGAAAGTAAAATTTCCGCCAGAATGTAGTTGAGTTGTCAGCCAAATCCTGACTGACAAAGTGAGACCTTGGTTAACAAGAACTATATTTGAATCTACTACACCGACATATAGAACTGATGATGGGGGGTTAGTTGTAGCGGGAAGAATGGAAGTCAAATTGATGGAAGCAGGCGCAAAGTACAACGGATGTGCAATTGGAATAGGAGGCCCTCTTCTCGGATGTTTCTTCCGGAAGATCTGAATTGGAGTTTGACCAAAATTAGCAATCTGATCTTCAATTGCTGATATTTGCAATTCGTCTTCCATATTTTCTACGTCAACAGCACCTTCATATGTAAGGTAATAAAAGATATTTGCTGCCTGCAGTTAAAGAATAATTTAATTTTTAGTAAGAACCGAATCATGAGGCGTCAACGAAAAAGACGCGAGCAACCAATAGCGGGCAACAAATAAAGCTAGTCTGAGAAAATTAATCGGGGAACCTCTACAGCTGGTTTGCCACGCTGTTTGTGTCCAAATATCAAATCAATCCATTCATGGAGATGTGAGCTAACATACTCGCTCTCTAGGGCTTCTCTATTACGAGCAATAAACATCTCTGGAGAATCCTGCATATATATTGGCAATGAAGTTCTCAAGGAGATTAAACAAACGTATATTCAGGGTGTCTAGAAAACAAATCTAAACAAACTGTCACTGCGCCCACACACTACCAAAAGAAAGTTTCAACTTTAATTTGTTACTACTCCTCGTTAATATCTATTCTCCACATAATCATAGTTCTATAGGAGGTCTTCTTCACTACGGACCAAAAACACCTCATGAACATGATTTCCAAATCACAAGAGTACTTTAAAAATCATATATATAGCAACATACTCAATTGTCCCACCAAACTCCAGAAACTAATTCAGCGCTTCACTAGATTACCCTGTAAATCATGCGTGTGAGAAGCATACCTTAGCCCATGGTGGAAGACAAATATCTCCAAGAGGTTCACCGTCTTGTTTCACTCCAAGGTGGTAAGAGTTGGAATTCACCAGAAATTCAGGCATATAGAAGAACTCAGGGATCAATTCTTTTACATCGCTTGTATTTGATAGGCAATTTCGATATGTCCCCTCAATGCTTTGAAAAAGACGATCTGCATGATCAAATTTACCACCCTGGCCCGCAAACAGAACTGTTAGGTGAGATGTCCGTAACCATTTTTCAATATACACTCCAGAAATTTGCTAATTGTTAAAGTTGGACGCAAGTACCTGCAGACTACGATGAAGGGATGTAAATGGCTCTAACCTCAAAAGGTAATACAACACACTTCCCATACTTGAATAATGAGACCCGTAATAGAAACTGCATTAAGTTCATTAACAAAAATTACTAAGTTGCAAGGGAAAAGTATCTCTTTAGTAGAGAAAACATTCTTCAATGTATACCTAGGTATATCAGGATCAGAGAAGCTGTGGTATCTGTCCTCAAAAACCTGACACAGCAATAAATAATTTCGCATTATTACATTCATGCCATTAGTATCAGAAACTAAATACATCTGTGCTTTATACTAACCTCAAACCTTCTTGAATCTAAAGCTCCAACCGGTTTAGAAAGATCACGAAAGGTAGATGCTTTACTAAAATCAAGAGTCTCAGATGAGTAGTCAGCCACCACCCAAGGGAAAACAGGATACTGAGTCAAATCATTATAGGATCTGCCTGCAAGAGTGTTGAGAATCATCAAGTATTCAAAGTTTGTAATCTCTCTCCTTCTCCATCTGTCTCTGGTTGTTTCTGCCATCTCCATAGCTACACGTCTGTCAACAAACGAAATCATTGCTGTCCTGTCCCTAGCAACACTCTTCGGAAACAGAAATTCATTCCTGGTAGAAACTATTAACATTCCGACCTCCTTTGCATTCTTTGGCGATGCAAAATTTAGAAAAACTGGGGGCACAGATTCCTGGAAGAAAATCTCCACAGCTGTGTATTGAAGCAAATATCTCGTCCAATGAACACTTTTCACCTATCAACAACACATACATGAAAACATATCAAATACGCTGGCACTGATGCACGAAATACCAAATTAGTTTGATGTTTGTTACCTTCCCTATTTTCCATCTTCTGTGACGCTTAAACTTTTTTAGCGGTTTCTGGTTATTCTTTACTGATTCTAAATCTAAGGGTGTCTCCCTCTCATAAGGTGAAGACCATTTAACAAGGTTCTGCTTACAGTCAGGTTTTGTTACATCACCACTCTTTGAAGTGCTAAAGTTCTTGAAGACAGATGATCCACCAGTTCCTTCCACCAAAAACTCCCCAGAGAAATGCAAAACATTTTTCATAACTGCTAAACAACCAGCCAGTTTCCTCTTGGGAGTTATAAGAACACAAGGAACTGATGTCAAAACCTGAGAAAAATATAAAAAGAAAAGCATGTTATATATAGACACTGTATTATCTACTTTTCAAAATCTGAGAAATATGCACCTCGCTGGTTTCAACTTCTAAAGAAGATGCATCTACTTTTTCTTGTACAACGTCCTTGAGATCACTACTGCTTCTCACAAGCTCAGAGAACTGGATTTCTGCAGACGTATCCAACAAATTTTGCTCACTTTGACTATTGTCGTTCTCAGAAGATTCTGGGCCACCCTCGTCGGTTATCCTGCGAATGCCTTCGAGTAAAAATCTCTTCATCTGTTCAGGTAAATGTATCACACCAGACTTGCTTTCATTGATAACGTTTGTGGTCTCATTTTCAGTGGCAGTGGAAGTAGAAGGTGGATGGCACAGCCTTTCATCAAAATGATAATTTCTTCTCAACTTTGGTCTACGCCTCCAAGAATCTTCTGTCCTGTCGAGTTTCCAGTGATTTACAATGTTATTAGGAAAAGGAGATGCAGACCAAGGGCCTCTTTCATCCATCAGAGATCGCAGCATGTGAATCCATTTCTCAGTAACGTTTTGCTGTTGCTCTTCATGGCTTAATTGCACTGCAACTCGTCTATTTTCATCCCATGTAAGAACAGTTTTTAAACCGCTCTGCAGCTCATCATGAAAAGATTTCTTGCTATTGGATTCTAAAGATGATGCTTCATTATTCCTTTCACCGAGGGCTTGCACTTGACGAGTACGATCAGATAGTAGTGTTTTCATGTATGTCGTTTCATCAGTGACTGCAGCAAGCACACGGTCTTTGTGGATAAGATTCTGGATAGAACCTACTTCTTTAAAGATTCCACCAGATTCAGAATTGTCATCCTTACTCATGCCACTGGTGGCCAGGATGGACTTTCCGCAACTTACAGTTTCGCGTATCAGGTGTGATATTACATGAAATCGAGCACCATCATCTAGCTTTCCATATTGGGATCTTACATAAAGCAAACAGCCAATAAAGAGATGCAATCTGCTCTTGCTTTGTTCATCATCAGCAGATAAAAAGGAAGGCAAGAGTGACGTCACCTGCTGGACACATCTAGTGGCTTTTTCCAGCGACGACATGCACAGATAAAGGGTCACAAGCCTAAACACGATTCGCGGGCATTTCTCACTTCTTAGGAGCATAGCTTTATCAACGTTTTTGCTAATTTTTCCACCTAATGCACTGCTTATTCCCCCTGAAACAACAACTGCGGCCATTTCAGCAGCTGGAACATTCAGTGACTCTACTAATCCTCTTGCTCTCTGACCAATAGAGGGACCAGTAGCTAAAGATTTGGGAGACATCTTCATCGGACCCCTTCCATTAATATCACATATTATTCTCCACAAATTGTCATACAAATTCCACCACCTTTCATTGGTCATTAGTTCAGTTACTGTGGTGCAACACTGCTGACTTTCTGTATTTCTGGAAAATGAACGAGGAAAATAACATCATCACCCAAAGTAGCAAGCAAGAAAATCAAGCAGCAAATATTATGGATCAATCACTGAAAAGCTTTCTCTTTATTCAAAAAAACTAGAATGGTGTACCATCTGTTAAAGCAGCTTCACATATGATGAAAAACATATTTTAAAAAGTAAAAAACTACTAAGAGCAGTGAAGAGAGAAATCAAGTAATAGGCTCTTTTAAATAGCAAATCAGTTTCGATGCCCAAAAAAAAAAAAAAAAAAAAAAAAAAAAAAAGAATAGCAAATCAGTTTCCTGATTTACCCAAATAATTATTTAACGGGAAGGCGGTTATGTTTTTCTACAACAAAATCATGGCCAAAAGTTACGCTACCAATACATGAATCCTATAGTAGGTTTTAGTTGGTATAAATTATCCACATAAGAATTGATTGCATATCTATACAATTTTATACAGTTTATTAACTCCATATATTTTAAAACAAAACTGTACACCAAACTATATGCCAATAAATTAAATCCAGAACGAACATACCTAGAGGTTTCTTCCTTCAACAATCGTTGGAAACTCTCATCTAAACCCAAACTGTGGTCCTCGCGGTTTTCAAGTTGTAACAAATCCTCTGAAAAATCAGTACTATTTGCCGGAAACTGCAAGGAATACATTTGACATTAATGTTCCTATAAAAATAAAGCACAGACACGCATCAAAACAGCATCAGGAAACTGGATCAAACCATTTGTTAGTTTGATTTTGACCTTAAATAGTGACGTCATTTGAGGTTAAAGAGATTCAAGTGACCTTCAGTTATTCTGTGAGGTTGCACTGAATGATTTAACAAAATACATTCACTATCCTGACTGATTGTTCATAGCGCGAGTACAGGTAATGAGTGAGTGGAAGGAGAAGTTACTCTATAGAATCTAACATTTATCAAAAGATCTTAGCATAAATCTGGCCTAAACAATCCTGGAAAACGTGGAAAATACCAACCCATAAATTTGCAACCGAAACTCCATAAATCGCAAGCAACAAAATTTAGTACAGCAGCTTAGTTTCAACAATCAACTGCACGATCAGAACTAAAAACAAACGTAGATAGGTCTTACCAGGAGCCTACTGCCAAATTCACGGACGAGCATCTCATCAACGAGCCGCAAGAGATAGAGAACATTGTCGCGACATGGGTGCAAAAGGAAAATATTATCTTCAGATGAGAGTTCCACCAACCGTTGAATCAAGTCCTCATAGAGATCACGGAGAAAAGACCGGTATGGTATATCATTCTGTGATGAAATAGAATAAGCAACGACAAACAACAAATCTTTTCTACGGTATAAAAACGCAAATAAGTTTGATTAACCTACATGCTCACACTGCAAGAGTATGAAATTCACAGTTTCCTCCAACTGCTGCCAACCTCCCTTCAAAGATAAGATATAGTGGCAGAGAACAACACAAAAGAGACCCCTGACAAAGTGTTGTTCATTTAATGCCAAGTCATCATGATTAAGCAACTCAGATCTGTAGTCTTTTATCACATCAAGTTTGAGTGACGCTGATAGCCATGCACTCCATCCAAATTCCTACACATAATATTTTTATTTTAATTGGCGTTTCAACACTTGCATATCTGGAATTTCTGACATTGGTGTCTATACCATCAACGCTTCAATATTCATAGGATTTGAATCAAGAAGATCCAGTATGTCACTGATTATTTTTATTCGTGCTGATCCATCCTTGCAGCCGGACAGGAATTTGAAAATAAAAACAAAAATTTGTGGAAGAGAGAAGTGAGAGCTGCTTTCTTTGCTTCTCTGCTTATCAACTTGGTTATATTTCTGCAGAACCTACAAAGAAAAATACTCGAAATGATTTTCCAACAAGCTTTTTAGGAAAGTTGATTAATATTAGCACTTTTGAACTGATACCTGTTTGGGGCTGGCCCCACCAAGAAGAACATCGAACAAGGTTGCGCGCAAGTTATCTGTCTGAGGATACTGGAACAGTTTATCAGACATGGCAACAAAAATTGGTTGCGTTCTACCACCAATTTTTTTATGCCCTTGTGAAAGAGATTTAGTTCTTCCAACGGGGAGAGTGAAAAACCTCGATCCTTTTTTCTCTGAAGGTACATCATAAAGTAGCCTTCCAAGGAACTGCAAACTGAGTAACCTTATTGGCTCGTAATCCCTGCCAAACCCCCAGATGTACAGATAAGTGGGCAAGATTGTATGTGCCTCATAAAATAGAGGAAAATTTTCTCCCAGAACTAGTCCAACGTCAAAACTATAAAATATGTTTACCATAGACCATCGACAAAAATTGCATTAGCTACGAAAGTCAATTGATTTTTTTATGCATCTGTAGACTCAATACCACTGGTTTAACTTCCAAAAAGATAGAGATGCAAACATTTTGTGTTCGACAGTCAACTCAATACCACATGTTTCTTTTATAAGAAATATACCATGTAAACAGAAAGACTTTATCTTTATTCAGGATTCCAGCAGGAACACAACACCTCAAATTATTGACCAAATGAGAAAAAGCAAGGACGATCTTTTGTTATGAAAAGGGTTTTAGGGCTTGTGGCGAGTAGTCTACGCTTGGCAAGCACTCAACTTGTAACAAAACAATAAAAACAAGAACAGATTATGTTTGAGTATTTGCTCTATCAAATAATTCAGGCTCTTGTCAGCTTTACAATTATGCATAACAGAGGAGCATCTATTTCTACAGATAAAATATATATTTCAACTCGATTAGTCCATTTGACGTATAACAACCCCCTCCTCAAGTTTTGGTAGCACGAAAACAACGATGGTTTTGCAGAAAACAGCAGAGTCACCCAGATTTGCAAGATTCATGTATACTTGAAAATAGAAATCACATGTACTATCCCAAGCCCAAAACATAGGAAAACTGGTAGGATAATACAAACTTACCTCTGAAGAAGATTGACGAAAATGTGACATCCACCAATAAGATTGACTTGTTCAAGAAAAGAAGCAAGGACTGATGTTTGAGAAATTGCACGGATAACCATATGCAGAACATCTTCAATGCATGCTACATCCTGGCAAGTCTCGAAAAACGCTATCAAAGCTTTTACATCCCCTGATGTGATACTCTGCCTGAAATACGAGGGAAATGTTGCAATAAAACTCAGAGCAAGGACTTGACTACAAGTTTCAAAAGTTTATCATATCATGATTTTAAGCTACAGCGTATAAATTATAGAGGGAGGGCTCAAAAAGTGTATGCAGTGGATGACATGCCTCAGGCTCATTTCACCTAGGCTCAGCAAAAGGAGACGAATTTTATGAATTTCATCCCTACTTGGTCTTTCTGCAATAGTTTTTGCTGGATGCACAAGAGGCTTGCTTCCTTTAGCAGAACGGTAGCTTTCAGATTCCCAGTAAAAGTTCCATACTATGTCAATAACTCTTGGGAGTCGACAAAGGTTTCCCAGAAGTCGCGGATCATTATCCAGCTGTTGGATGAGAAACATGTAAAGTTCCCGCTGCACATTATAGGCCGCATGAAGCCAAATGTGAGGATTAAGGAAAATGCTTGATATAGCATCCTCTACAAGCTGCTCAGCAAACCCTGGATAGAAATAAAAAATAACAAGAAGTTAAAATTGACCAGCACCTCATCTATACACAAAAAAAAAGCCAATAATCTGATTAAATGTACAAGATGCAGAGAATAGTATATGAAGGATAGAAATTGGAATGTTAATAAAGTCCAAACAAAACATAATTTTTTTTTGAACAAAAAACAAAACATAGTTAGAAAATGTTTCCACTTCATGTAAAAAGCAGTACAATATATGGTACCAGAAGTGACGCAAACTAGTTGCAGAAAATCAAAATGCGGCATTCACAACACGTACCAGAGCTTGAAATAACATTGAATAGGTGTTTCAAGGATGAAAGTGTTTCTAGATTGAGTTGCTTCGGTTGAATAGACTGTAACAAAAATCCTAGTATGGGGAAACCAGAGAGAAGATGCATCTGTTGCTGGTTTCCTGGATTTTCATCCAAGACAGAAGCTATAAGTTCTATAACTTCTGCTGTCATACGATCTTCTGCAGCAGGCATAGATGAAATTCCATCTTGAAGTGCTTCCCTTTCACATCTATCAGTTTGTGTAATCAAAGGGAAAAAAACAGATATCCCTCCGACACAGTAAATTATCTGCTGGAGCAAGCGCCGCGAGCATAGCTGAGTGCCAACCATAATATCAGCCTCAAATGCGAGCCTATCTTGTAAGTGATCTGACACCCGAGACACATTAAACAACCTCCTACCATCACTCGCCTAAAAGTAGAGAAGGACAGTTTTTTTGTTACATTGGAAACAGAAATTCTTATTAAAGATGACATACATGGATGGCAAAGAAGTACTTTAAAAGGTGTATGACCTGTGCATTGAGTCCAAAGGAAACCTTAGATGCAAAACCATCTTTTCCATCAAGAATACCACTAGGAAATGGATTATCAGAAAAGGAACCAGCCATCTCATTCTCCAAGAATGCATACATATAGCTTGGTCCTAGTGAATGGATAGCCTGAACTTGCTCCGAAGACAAGGCATCATTAAACAAGTAGATGGGGCCGATCTGGCCAAAAAATGGGAACACGTCTCGGACGGATTCCAGGCCTTCGTTATCTTGGATATGTGGCAACGTGATACTTGTACCAATGAAGCAACTCGCAAGTACATCAGTAACTTTTGGATAGCTGAAACAAAGATAACGAAATCAAGAACTATACAAATAGCAAAAATAGAGCACAAAACATTACTCAATGTGACTATTCAATATTTCTAACGATGTTAAAACACGCCCTTAATCAAATTAGTACAAAACAATATATCTGTAATAACCTGCATCTTTCAGATGACACGAGTTCTCCATCAACATAACACCTCAAGAGGCTACCACCCCAGAACGCTCTTCCAATACTATGGGAAATACAAATAAAATGCCACTTCTTACTGACCAAATTGGTGTGCACATTTACACATTGCCGTTTCAGATTCAGTGACTAAAAAAAGAAGAAAAACGTATTAGGGGGAGGCACAAGAACTAAGAAAACAAAAAAAAAATCTGAAAAGTCATGTCATTTGTCTTACAACATACGACAATCCATCGTTCCCAATAGCTGCAAAGCAGCCCTTCCCATTTTTTGACATAAAACTGAAGATACCCATTTTTCCATCTCCACGAAAGCTTTCTACCCTAAGCCAACAGCAAAAGGAAAACCCCTTGTTCACGGGCCACTGCACAGGTGTTCTGATTGCAATTCCCTGCAAATGATAATAATTTACAAAACAGGTAAGAAGTGAGAATAAAAAATAGTGACAGTTTGTCTATTCACCAAGAAAAGTGTAATACTATAGCATCAATATCTCGGATAGATTAATCCACCAAGTTGTCTAAATACCAATTAAATTTGCGGCATTTTCAAATACATTTGTATCACCATACATTAAACACTGGCAACTGACTTCACTGAACGCTAAACATATGATGAACTATAACTTTTTGAAACAAGTTGTGGCAGTACGATAACACACAGATTTTATGCACGTAAACTTTAACAGAGGGAAATGACTTACAGAATCAATCCCATTCATGTCAAAAAATCCAGTTGGTCCTTTCTCATTCAGCATTGACAACAAACACGCCAATAACAGTGAGCGGTATTTCTGTTGGTTACCCACTCTTTCACTTCGAAGAAGGGCAAAAATCTTACGTATATCCTTCCCCGAAATACTGTGGCCACCAATTGTCCGAGTTAGCTGTGCTATTTTCAAGATAACACTCTCAGCATCTTCCAGAGAAAACCAGTCGAGAAGAAGGTTGAGCATCCCTGCCCGAACACATGAAGCACGATTTGATATGGAATCCCTGAGGAGTTGCTGAAACAAATTAAGCCCATAACACTGCAAGGACTCGCTGCTCTGCCAAATCACAAACCTCCACAGTAAGGATAATCCCAAAACCAGAAATGGGAAAAGGCAAATCCAAGTAACGAAAATTGCACCAACCTTCTGAAGTACATTTAAGTAAAGTATGATAACATCTTCATTCTGAAAAGGAAAAAAATGGAAAAAGGACAGTAGAATCAGCCACCATTAGCTAGGAATAAAATAAACTAAAAATAAAGAAAGAGAAACTATCTAAATGAAAAGAAACAAAAACCGTATCACCTTTATAAGAGCACTGCCTTTATCATCAAATTTGCCATCGACGAGCATATCAAGTAGAGCATCTAGAAGTCTTTGGTTAGGTTGCCATTGGAAGAAATCCAACAATAAGCTTTGCAGTGTCTGATAACCCTTGCCAGCAAGGGCTTTGAAAGCAAACTGAAGGCAACAAAAGGAAGCAGCGTCAAAACAAATTATACTAGTGCGAGTGATCTTTGGGTCCAACTTAACTCAGAAAGATCTCCTAAACGGTAGAATACCATCCGTCATTTGTTCTACTATATGACTAGTCTAGATCCATTTTTTCTTGGATTTCTTTAACCATTGGTTGAGTCCCAAATCAAGTTAAGTTAAACTCACATGTCATTCAGAGAAAAGCCTTATCTACAAAGAGGAGCGATATCTGTAATTTGCTAACATTATAAAGAGGAAATCTTAAATTAACTATGCTAAAAAGTCTAATACATCCATCAACCCCGTGTTTTTTTTCCTCATCCTTAAGGTGATAAGTGAACAAGTCTTTTTTTAATGACCCTTCTTGTAGTGAAAAGCCAAAAAACATAAGACTCACCTTTGAGGTGTCATTATTTGCAAGCAGAGAAGTTAGAGTCTGGAGGACATTCAACACCAATTTCTCTCCATTTGCTTCATCGAGATTGCCATTTAACAGAGAGACAATGTGTAAGAAACACTCCCCATCACGGAATAGGGCTTGGTAATACTGAAGGGACGAAACAACAGAAGAGAAAAATCAGACAAAGCAACAAATCAAGATAACGAGCTACAGCAGGAGTAGATGATGCCCAACAAAAGTTACAAGCAACCGGTAACAAACTTAGAGTCATACCCTGGAATCAGTCTTGATCAAATCCCTCATACCGGCCAATAGATCAACAGATAAGTCAACACAATCGTTTTCTCTTTCCTTCACTTGAGTGAATGTTTCCAGATATTTGGAACACACTTGCAATTTTGCTGTTTTGTCTTCCTCACACAGAGGCGTGATCTGAAAATTTGGATAAGAAATCTTTTTTATGCTACTTAAGAAGCTAAAAGCTAGAAGTATAGTAAAGACTTATAACTACTATGTAGTATGAAAAGAAATACCTTCATGAGATCGATAATGTGTTTCATAACATTGTTCCTAACGGCCTTCTCCCAAAATAGCTCAAAAAGGCAATCAACACAAACGGAGCTCCGCAAAACATATACCTTTGCATCAGCTGTTGACGAAAAAAACTCTGAGAAAATCCTAAAGCATGTCTCCATGCATTCAATCCAACAATCCTCTGCATGAGACTTCTTATGAGGTGAACCAACTATAACTCCACTCTCACTACTTTCTACTAAAGGGTCAACACACAGAGACTTCCTACTTTCCCTGGCTTGAGTGCAAGCCAATCTGAGCACGCGACAAGGCCCATTCAAAGCCTTGAAAGAGAGTTTATTTTCATTTGAAAGCTGCAACGAGCGTAACAGTCGCTGTGAAAGACCATTAGTAATACTGGGTGTAGATACAGACTGCTCAAGAGCATCTAAAAGAACAGATACACTCGGCTGCAATCACAACAACAACAAAAATATAACTCATTCATGAGATAATAACTTATTCATGACAATACTCTCCAGCGTCGGGATATAGAACTAAATTCACATTTCTTATTCAAGCAATCACAACATCAAGCATCGTAGCAATTGAAATGCGTACCGAATGAGAGGTAGCTGCATCAGAACTTGCAGGCGATTCCATTAGGACGCAAAATCGGTTTCGTGTCAATGATCTGATTTGAGATCTATAGCCGACCGTTCGATCACACCAGAGATTATCCGAAGCTCTCACATAACCGTTGTTCTTGGATCAGTGCGAAGGAGAAGAATAAACCCTTCTTCAAGTCTCTCTCTGCTAATGAAGCATTTACCCCCAAATTCTGGAATCTGCACAAAGGAAAGAGTGTATAGATAGAATTTACAAAAGCGGGTCGTTCGTTTAAGTAAATGTTTTTGTAACTTCCTCTCTATATTATATCCTACTTATGGATCCGTGCGATGCACGGATTTTGATTGATATTTTAATTTCATACAAAAGATAAAAAAATTTTATTGTAATTATAGGATATTTGCATATATATT